>JAEMWC010000128.1:472500-487500 GCA_016490735.1 Pachyseris speciosa
TTTCACAATTATGGCTTTGAGAAGACCAATACAACAGGAAATGGACAAAGTAGCATCAGCAGATAATGAAGGGAAATTTTTCAGAAGTTATGACTATAAACACAATGGAGTGTACAAGGGAAGAGTTACAGTAGATGCTGACCTTCAAGCTGGAATGGTGTATATTAGAATGCTAAATTACACAAGCAATATGGAGAATCTGTACTGCGTGTGTTATGAGATGTCTCAAGTTATCCCTGATCTGCTCACGTGTCATTCAAACGCTTTGTTTCTGCGAACAACTGGTGAGTATGTCAAGTGACGAATACCCTGGGATCAAAAGCCTGATAAAACGAGGGTTATACTCTGGTCAAAGTTTGGTTTAAACACCAGGGTATTCTGGCTTACCAGGCTTATCACTATTTGCAAAACGTCTGGTTAAGGTGGCTTGATTGGATTTTTCAGTACTGACACCTTCCAACTTTAAATATAAATCACAACGCACCAAAACATAATACAGAAGATTGATATCCACACTCTTCCTAGGGATAGACTAAAGTTTCGGGTGAGGTGTATTTTATCGAGATCGGAGTAACATAAGGTGGTCAAACATTGACATCAAATTGCTCAAATTATGCTTTCACAAATTTCAGCACCTGCTTATTATTTTTGGTGGTTGCTCGTTTGTTCATTATACATGTCCATTGTTAAGAATTTTCATATTAGCATGAATTCCAACGCACCATACATTCCCAATAACGCGCCATTGCCTTCGGAGAACAAAGTTCAGTGTCATACTGTAATGCTCTGAACCAGCTATGTCAAGACCTACACAGTCCTACTCAGTTCAGAGCATTACAGTACTTCCCAATGTGAGTGGACTGTGTGACTGACTGCTACTGTGCTAGTACTGTTATTTTATAGAAAACACTGATCTACAGATTAGAATAATCAACTTCGTTCTGCCGAAGCAATGGGGCATTGTTGGAAAAGTATGTTGCGTTGGAATTCATGCTAGAATGAAAATTGTTAACAATGGACATGCATAATGAGACAAACAAGCGACCAACAAAAATAATAAGCAGGTGCTGAAATTTGTGAAAGCATAATTTGAGCAATTTGATGTCAATGTTTGACCACCTTACGTTATTTCAATTACCTTGAGATTGAGAAGTCTTTGAAAGCAATAATTTAACTATAGGATCACCGAGTTTAAAAGAAATTCATAGACTACTTTTTTTAATATTCACCTCAGTGTAAAAACATAGCCATGTTAAAGCAAAATAGCCGAGTGACTGGTTTGGATGATGAGAAAGATGACAAAGGTGCATCCAAACCAGTCGCTCAACATTTTAATCTCCCTAGCCATTCCAAACAACACATGTCAATCCCCAGCCTTTCTCTACATCAAGGTGCCACAGAAAGCCATAAAAATCTCAAGCAAAAATTGATCTTTCAAATTGGCACTCTTAATCCCCACGGTATCAACTAGCGCTTTTCATTCAATTAATTTATTCCTGTTTTTCATGTTACCATGTTACCACCAATAGCATAGCTCCATTTTCTGTATATAAACCATACACAACCCACCATTCCTCGATTCACTCCAATGAAGGGCTAACGCTTGAAACATCAGCTAATCTAATCCCTGTACGGTGGTCAATTTACATTATTTATCAACTCCGTTGATAAACCAAATGTTCGTGTTTCACTCCCCCACCAATGCAGCACCACAGTTTCTTTCGAAACTAATCCCCTTTAATCATTCAGCTTGGATTGGCTTGCTTTACTCAGCTGGTAACGGTGAATACAACAGTGAATACACTGAACTGATGGCATGCCTTTTGACAATTCCGTTCACACTCACTGGTTCCATGAAAACCCAGCCAACAAAAGTCTGAGTGGCAACTACTTTTGCACTGACCTATGGAGGAGAGGTTTGAACTTTACAGGATGCGGTTGCAAGGAAAACCAATTTTACATATGTAAAAGACCCAAAGGTCGCTGGTTGTCACAAAGATATCAGCTGCAGCAGTTTTTACTCCACGGCGTTAAAATGTTAAACGTTATACCACATAAAGGATTGGGTGGATTTCAACTGCCTTGTAGTTTGGAAGTAATTTTCAAACTGTTTTTTAAAAAGAAGCAACTTAAGTATGGCCTGCATACAGCGTAAGCAATCAACTTTTTTACTTTGTGAAATTGTGTCAATTTCATTTTCCCTCGTGTAAGCAACTATAGGGTGGTGCGTGATTAGAATAATATCATGCCTCGTCCCACGCACAATCTCTCGCACATCCTCCCTCATGCAATCACCGCATCGCTCCAACGTATAAACTTCTGCTCATTTATCTCCTAAGCCTTCTTCTTTGTCTTGGACCATTTCAGCTTTAATGAAACAAATAATTGTAAGCAGTGTGGTGATAAACATTTGCATAAAATGCATTTCTCTTGTGCAAAACATTTGAGCACTGAAAAGTCATGTCCCAACCTCTTTGCCCCATAATAATTTTCCAAGTTCCAATGATGTCTGTAAAAATGGGTTTTAAATTGGTTTGGCTGCATCTCTGTGACTCTGTGATTTTCTTATTGTGTGTAGATTCAGTTGTGAGATGTTACGAATGTGCCAACACCAATGAAGAGTGCCCAGTCCGTCAGTGTATTTTCAGTGATGGCCAGTGCTATTATGCACAGAGACAAGAGGGTTCAAATGCTGACAATAAATATGGATGCACACAGCAAGATCTTTGCAACAAGACTGATGGGGATGGTCATTTTAGGCATTGCTGCAATGGCAGTCTGTGCAATCAAGGTATGTGACAGTACAGCTATATATTAATCTCTTTTGATCTTATGGGGAAATCTGCATAATAATGAGGTTTAGTACCATTGCCATAAATAGCTCTTCACCTGCATATTGTATTGTTATTATCATTATAATTATTATTGTCCTCTCATGACGCTTACACTCTGACAGATGTTATAATAATAATAATAATAATAATAATAATGATTTATTAGTAGTACTTCCACGAGGTGGCTCTTCACCTACTAATTACAAATCTCAAATCAAATCAAATTAAATCAAAGGGGAAAACCGGAGTAACCAGAGAAAAACCTCTCGGAAGAGAGTAGAGAACCAACAAACTCGGCCCACTTACAACACCGCGTCCAGGAATCGAACCCAGGACACATTGGTGGAAGGCGAGTGCTCTCACCACTGCACCAACCCTGTTCCCCGGCATTTAAACTAAAGAAGCAAGCCATAGCCAATTGCCAAAGGTCCTTTGGGTCATTCCTTCTTGTTTAGTTTTCTAGAACCTTTCTCAGAATCCTTGCTGTTCCTAGCAAGGCTGTTTTCTGCAAGAGTCCTGTCTTGACAGCAAATTATCCCTAGCTTCACAAGCCATCCAACCTTTTGCTTACTCCTCCAAGTGCACCAACAACTATCGGTACCACTTCTACGTATGTGTCTCATCCCCCATTGTTGTTGTTGTTATTATTATTATTATTGTTATTATTATTATTATTATTATTATTATTATTATTATTATTATTATTATTATTATTATTATTATTATTATTATGCGGGGAAAGAAGAATCAGTGAAATCAGCCAGTCTCCCAGTTGGATGAAATGCAGCTTGTTTCTACCTAAACTTTTACTCAAAAGCATTTCCAAAGTGGTCACAAACTCTAAAACAGCTGTGCCTGTTTTTTAATGTGTCCACTTTTCTACACCCTTGAAATCAACAGTAATTGAAGGGCTGAGAATTAAACGATGCAAAGTGACTTTTGGTTGTTTTTTTTCCCTCAAAACTAGCTGATTTCTTACATACATCTTCAGGCTTGTCTTCGTGTGGTAAACATTACCCTGTATTTGTTGTTGTTGTTGTTTGCGCTTAGTTTTCAGGAAAACATGGACCAAACAACATGTTCACCCAAAAGTCACTTAGCATATATAGTGTTTTTCCCAACCTTTCAACTGTATTTATCAGCTCTTCATTTGCATGCTTCCTTGGTTTCTCTTTACTACATATTTACAATGATCTTTCTGTCTCTTTTTTTCTAGTGAGAAAAGATAATAAAGATCAACAGACTGGTCAAGAGAATTTGCCCTCCATTAACAATAATAATAATAATAATAATAGCAACACACTTGCCTATGTATTACTTGCTGTTGCCTTCATCCTGTTGGTGTTGGTCTCTCTTGTTATTGGTGTTTACTGCTACAGAAAATTGTATTACAAGAAAATTCAAAGGTATTTTCTGAACTTCTTCTTTCTTTAGTTACATAATGACCTGGACACAGTTATAACTAATAGAAATTGTGCATTTATCAGAAAACAGTCAAGTCAAAGACCTTAAAGACCTTAAAGACGAATTAACCTTAACTTCATTTGCAAGAAAAACAATTTCTTTTCTTCAGGTCTGTCTCCTTTACTTCTATACCTTTATATACTGTAAGCATCTTTATTGACGTTTGGCCTCTCTAAAAGGTTTGAAAAAAATAAAGCACAACAACAACATTTATGACATGACATTTATTTAACTGATAAAGGGAAGGACCATAATTTACATGTGTATAAAACTGCTACGGGGTGAACTACATGACTCTACAAAAAATAGGAATTGTTAAGTAAATATTAATGTCACAGGCTTAAAATTACCGGTACATATAGTGAGCTTGACACAGTTATCTCTGAATTATGCATTTAACAGAAAACAGTCAAGTAAAAGAACTTGAGTACACTACTGTACGTGCTTGACAGATTTAAACCTACTTCGATTCAGGTCCTTCTCCTTTACTGTAATAGCTTTATACATGTACACTGTTAGCATTTTTGATTGAAGTTTGGCCTCTCTAAAATGTTTAAAAAATAAAGCACAACAAGATAAAGATAACATAAAGGGAGGGACCATAAGGTCATGTGTATAAAAAAAACTGCTACGGGGTAAACTGCTCTACAAAAATTTGGAATTTTTTAATAAATGTGGCTGAAAATATGAATTTTGCACCTTTTTCCCAGCTTACCTCACACACGACGTGACATCATTCCTCTTGACAAGTGGGAAATACTGCCAGAGCAGATTGAATATGAAGAGGAGCTGGGGAGAGGGGCGTTTGGTGTGGTGCACAAAGCAACTCTACAAAGACGAGTGGGAATAGAGGTGTTTGATGTAAGAAAGCTGCAGTTCGCAGAGGAGAAAAGGAAGAAGGCCTGTCAGGTTGTAGCTGTCAAGATCTTGAAAGGTAATTTATGAGTATCTACTGGAGTAAATGAACAACAAAAAGCAACATTACTGGAGAAAATACCCTACCACTCTGTACCTCTATTTTATTCCTCAGTCTGGGTTCTTCAAAGCAGAACAATACATGCTATTCTTATTCAATGACATACAAATAAGTGCAGCTTAGGTAGGCAAACTTGTAGTATTTAACATAATTATTTCTTTCGAAGAGGAGCAATTTATATAATTTTATCAGTATAAGTAATGAATAAAGTTTTGTGTGAAAGTGGTAAGAAGACTTCAATCTACAAGCTTCTGTGCATCCAATATTTTCGTAACAATAAGCTTAATTAATGTTTAACAGTATTGGATGTTCTTAGCCACTCGATCGGTTATCATGTCCTGCAGGTAGCTGATTATGATTTCACAAATATCTTCAATGATCCTGTAGTAAAAAATAATAATTGCAATTATTGGTGGCCATCGTCATTAAGTTTCTTCATCATGCAGTCCCTTCCATAGCCTCCTACGCAGCCCTTCTTTGTCTTGTCACACAGTGCTCCTGACCAAGGAGCATTGGATGACGAGACAAAGAACGGCTGTGTAGGAGACTATCCCCTCCCCTGCTCAGTGTATATCACAGCACCGTGTTGCTTTCTTTTAAATCATGTTGCAGCATCGTAAGGCAAATCATGTACAAACTGCAAATCAGTCAATTTTTCATTTTTATATAACCTTCCAAAAAGTTTCAAGGATTCCCTATCTCGTACCTGGGTCCAAACCTTTCAGCCAGGGAATTAAGGACCAAGCAAGAATGTTATGAGGAAAGGTTGTACTAACTGTCTCATATTGACCTGTTCAGATGATGCAAATGAGGCACAGAAGGCAGAATTCCTGTCCGAGATTGAGCAGATGAAGCTGTTGGGTTACCATCAGAATATTGTGTCCCTGGTTGGATGCAGCACCCTTCTGGACAAAAGGTTCCTGGTCGTAGAGTATGTTCCATTTGGCGACCTTCTGCAGTGGTTACGATGCCAGAGAAAAATGGTAAGAAATGCATAGCTTCAGAAACTGTTGTGATGTTTTTTTAATTCATTAATATTGTTATTGCTTTGTTTATTAATACTAACCTACATGTAAACCACTCTATAAGATCTACAAAGAGAGTAGACTCCCTCAAAGTATGTAAACAAGAGAAAGTTACTGGAAAAGCTCTATGAAGCCCCCGGGAGGCTTATTTCATTTCAGGTCTCATTAATGGGAGGCAGGGGGGTTATTAGAGATGGGGGCTTATTTCAAATCTTAAACACCCTGTTTTCGTCTTAAAACAGGTTTTGTACAAAACTCAAACTACTACAGTTATTTAACAGTGACATTTTATTATCTAATAAAGAGCAGCAAAGAGTATTAGGTGTTTGAGTGTATATTTGTTTAAAAACAATTGGGCCGCATGAATTTGATTTTGTAAGAGGGAATTGGAGGGTCTAATTACAAAATCTCATGTCCCAAAAGGGGGAGGGGGCTTATGAGACAGGGGGGCTTATTACAAAAACTGACTTCCAAGTGGGGGCTTATTAGAGAGGGGGGAGGGGGGGGCTTAATAGAACTTTTACAGTAGTTTAAGCTATGTATGCACCATAACCTTTTCCTTTATCCCCTGCCCCCCCCCCCCCTCCCCCAAAAAAAGAAACCCCTTTAAAAGGTCATAAAAAAAATAAGTAAGTCAACATGAACTGATTTGCCCAATATTATGATTGCAGGTGGGCAAACTGAATATGAAATGTAGACCTATCCACTCAGGAGTTTTTTTTTTCTCATTATTATTTGGTATTTTCATCAGGACATTTTGAATGCCAGTAGAGTATTTCCACATTAACAGAGCATGGTGCTTAAAGTAGTTTGGTGGCTGTTTGAGTAGCTTTGAAATGTCATGTTGTCCCTTGTGGTCTTATTAATGTAAGACAATTAAGCCCCAATTAAGCCTAGATTATGGCTTAATGTTCTCTTCGAAACTCTCCTCACTGCCCATAATTGCTCATTAATGGTGTTCTGTGTTCTAGATCAATCAATCTGAAAACACTGAAGGAAAAAATGGCGAGAAGGATTACGATGACAAAAATGACATTATAGAAGATGGAGAAAGGAACAATACCTTTGACCAGGTAAGTTTTTTTTCCTTTTTCTCTTGCTAAGTGGATGAGTTTTGACGGGAGAAGTTGCTTATTAACAAGTCATTCCCATTGATTCTTATGTTTATGTTGTCCTTCCAGCTCACTCATCTTCTGCTACTTCTTATACAGGAAAGCCACACTGATAAACATCAATTTCCAGAGAAAATGGAGTCGACACCAATACAAGACATCACTGATGTCACTGTTGACTTTTTACCTTCGGAAAAGACTTCTGAAGTAAGGGCAGATGATGCATTTTAAATGTCTCAACATTTTAAAACTTGCTTCAGAGCACACACACACACACACACAATAAAATATTTTGTTTAAATTGTTATCAAACAGGTGTTTATTTTTTGATCACCCAGAACCCCTTTAACGAGAAAAAGGTTGAGGGAAATCATTCATTGGGAGGACAAACCTTAGTAAAGGCTGAATTGGTTCTGCCACCATACAGTCAAGATGACAACAAGCAAGCAACTTTGCTTTCTGAGGAACTTACATGTACTGAGGTAAGAAAGAGAACATATCACAAGTTGAGATTTTGTCTATTGCTTGAATGGTTTTGTTCATCTGCCATGAGTATCAGTAGAAACCCATAAGGGTTGAAACGTGTAACTTCCCTTTGTGTGCTTGGAAACAAGCTGCCAAATAATTATTCAATTTGCTAAGTACCATATTTGGAACATCAAGAGAGAAACATTCAACCAATCCGTTCGCAAGAACACAGTGACGCAATACCACCAATGTTTCCACGCGAAATTATAAATGGCACCGGACACGTCGGTGAGACGAAAAGGAAAACAGAAAAGTCCAAAAAAGTTGTCCAAAAATAGAGTGAAAAAGTTCGGTGAAACACTTGGAGGAAAAATGGAGGTGGAAATTTTTGAGCAGGTGCAAAATTTTCTACATTGTTGACCGCGCTGTGTTTACTTACGGCAAAGACTGGAGCGAGAGGTTTCCAAATATGGTACTTAGCACTGAATTTTCGGAAGCTGTGAACGTGCGTTGCACGTTTCAACCCTTATGGGTATCTGGTATCAGAAAATACACTTGTACGGTAATTAAAACTTTTTTAGAACTTGATATCCATATGTCTTGATGGGCATGCTACTCTAACAAACCATTGCCTCCTTAATTTTAGACCTCTGATTGTGGAAACCTTCCTGATGAAGGAATGCTGTCAGTTCCATCGACATCACAGGCAGACACCCATGCTGCCGCTGTGTTAATTTTCGCTGATCAGTGACCTTGATGAGGAGAACGATGATAAAGAGGAGGATGGCTTTACCACCAAACAGCTGTTTTCTTTTGCTTGGCAAATAGCGAGGGGAATGGTAAGTATCTGACAATTTAATTGTATTTCTTTGATGACAGAGACTGCTTGTGCTGCAACTAAAGTGATTCCAGAGAAGAAAGGCTGATGCTTTCATTGGCTGACACCTTCACAAGTGCTTTAATATTGCCGTGTTCAAGGATTTAGGTATCCTCTAATTCTCGTTTCCCCAAAGAACTCTTGTTTGGAGTTAATTAGGGAAATCTTTTCATATGTACATTGTAAATGTAATCCCCCACAAGAGCTTCCACTTCAGCTAGATCCTGAGTTCAATACTGAGAATACAAATTATGGTCTATTGATTGAGGCCCTGTTAGGGGGGCTCTTAATGTCCCCTGTCCGAATTTGAAACCTTTACATGTTGCAATTTCAGAAGGGCCGCATGTCGTTGTCGGAATTTCATGCAGTGACAGTGATGTCAATGTCACAATATCGGATAGTTCGGAACTTTTTTGAGGTCGTTTTTCCAACAAAAAATGAGTTGTCGTGATCCAAGGGTCGTAACTCAGTGTGTTTCTGCACAGAAGACTGACAGAACGATTAATTTTTTGAAAATACAAACTCATTCTTGACATTCTCTGTCACGATCTTATTTAAAATCGCCAATATCGCTGTCCATTTTGCATGTATTTTTCTTGCTGTCGCCATTTCACGGGAGCGCTGTTGTCGTTTGTCGTCATTTGATTTCCTTCATGTCGCCATTTCAGGGCCATGTCGCCTGTCAGAATTTACCCTAACAGGGCTTCTTGATTGTCGTTTCCAAAATACTTTCTTTATTGTTGAAAACTAAATTAGAAACAAATGAAGCACTTTGAAGTATCACATTGAGGGCTTGGTTCAGGTTTCTGTTTTCTCCATCACTTTGCCCCAGTGTAATGTGTCAAGGTGTACTTCTACTTTGTTCATGACTGTAGGTGGCTTGTCCTTAATTATTGTTGTACTTGTGAAATATGAGGTAACAACCCATAATATTTATAAAGTACTGCTTTTATTTTCCTGCTCCAGCTGGGAGACTCTGTTCCATCTAGACATTAATTTTTTGAGAAAAAAAAACTAATTTGTCTCATCAGTGTAGTGCCCAATTTCAAAAACTGCCGAAAATGACCTTGAAATTCTTGGTCATAATGTATTCAGGACAATCACAAACAAGCTTTTATATAATAATGCACACTGTATTTCATGTGTCTGCAGTTCTTCACATTGTATATTATTTTAATCCTCGGTTTGTTTTCAGAACCACCTTGCTGAAAACGGTTTTGTTCATCGTGACCTTGCAGCTCGTAATGTTCTTGTTGGCCATGATGGCAAGGTAAAAGTGTCAGACTTTGGATTAATGCGCCAAATCTATGAGGATGTGTACAATTCAGAGAAGACAAATAAGCTGCCAGTGAAATGGATGGCACCAGAATCGCTTTATGAAGGCATATACACAGTCAAGAGTGACGTGTAAGTGGATATATTGACTGGTCAATTTGGAATGCTATCTTTTTCAAGTAAAAGAAATTTAGACAGGTTTGAAATTAAAACAACTCTCTCAGGGTCAATTGGTTGAATGTTCTAGCTGAACAGGTTCAAAATGCCTCATATACAAAGGATATTACATGGCCATGTGAGCGCAGTGAACAAGTGAAAATGTTTTTACCATGAGAAGAGAAATTTTGTATCTCCAAGCATCTATGTAATGTACTAAATCATTATGTTAAACACCAATGAAATACCAAACCATTTCACTTTCCACTGCAACAGCGCAATTTTTTATGTAACCATAGGAATGGGGATCTTTTCACATGTGAAAGTAACATGTTATTGTGAAGGTATCGTGAAGATATCGTGTTTTCGCATAAAACCTCACCTGGTATTTCATTGACTAAAATGCATTCTACTCAAAAAATTCAAGAATTGTTAGACTTGCTAAAGGCATGAACAACGTACAGTGTCCATAAAGCTTAAGTTAGAACTCTGTGGATCATGATCACCAAAGAATTAGTTGTATCGCCATTGAAAATTTGTTCAAAACCAGAATTTAGCCGTGAGACATGCAAAACATACAATCACAAGAATAAGCTGAATCACTTAATAAGAATCACAAAACGAACCTAATAATAATAACGTAAAAATAAATATATATCACAATAAATGTAAATCACATCATAAACAACAACAAACTTGCTGAAAGACACATCTGTTGAAGGATATTCTGTTCCTCTGTTTTTGAATAGGTGGTCCTATGGTGTTCTCCTCTGGGAAATGGCCACCTTGGGTAAGTAAATCAAACATGTTTTGTAAAAATAGGATTATAGTAAATTTCTTGGAAACTGGTGTGCCTGCTATAGAGTAATGAAAACGTAAAGCTTGTGGGATGTGGCTGGAGTGACAAGGATACTTCACAAATTAATGTGATCAAGTAAGCTGAAGCCACTCAAAAGGCACTAAGGCCACATGGTAGCGGGCATTACCCCTTAAATCTACCAAAGCAAAGATTGAGCCCAAGCATTAGCAGCCATGGACAGCTGTTTCGGCCTTGTTAGGCCTCATCAGCATGGCATAGCTGATGCTCAGGCTCAAGTACCCACATGTCGGTGGCCTTAGTGCCTTTTGAGTGGCTTCAGCTTACTTGATCACATTAATTTGTGAAGTATCCCTGCTATAGAGTAATTTGGTTGTTCAGAAAGAACTATGAAAAGAAAAATCTTAACCTCTTTTTTAGAGCCATTAGCCACAGGTAAATACATGTAACCCTCCAGTGCGCGACCTTAACTTTTTAGCTTACTAGTCCTTAGGCTAGTGAGGTTTGAAATTTACTAGCCAACAGTCATCACCTGGTAGTCAAGCCTGAACTTGAACTTTTGAGCACAGACTGGGAAAAATGGTAAGTGGAAGTTCAAATTTTGCTTCCATATAAGCAACATCAAAAATTTTTTTCCATTTTCTGCCTAACTTTGTCTACCACAAGAAGAAGAGCTGTTGGTAGAGGAGCTTCCAAAGGCCTTTCCTTTGCACGAAATGCTTCCTGAGCCTGGATATGTCCTGTGGACCTCGCATGACTTTTCAAGGACTCTATTTTAAATTTGGAGCATCCACTGACGAAATTAGAAGAGTCATTTGACTTTTGTGGACATTCCTAGCAAGTGTGACAGAACATTTCCCCATCTGCGTAACAGACCCAAGGAAATGTTGCTTTCTACTCGTGATGAAAGTGTCGGGCTACTTTAGCAAGTGGGTATTAGCTTCAGTCGCTTGTCAATTCAGCACTCAAGGATTTTTCGGGTTTGAGTTGTTTGGTTGTGCTTCATCTTCCTTGACTTCCTTGTCATCACGCTTCTTCTTCTTAGGAGTATTGCTTTACTTGAAAAACGAGTCTATCCTCTTCATGCTGATCAAGGCCCCGATCAAAATCAAAGATTGTGATCATCACCCGCGGTGCTAAAAATACAGGTCACATTGCACAGATCAACATATAGGCCACCATGCTACAGATGAATAAAGAAGCCCAAAAGTGTCTCCTAGCCCTAATCACTATCCAAAATGTTGTTTTAGATTGAGGAGAAACTGTTCGGCTGAGTTACCAATCAATAAAGCAGTGAACTGTACCTGTGACTTGTGGAATATGACCTGTACTTTAAACCCGCAATACACACCACAAAGTTATCAATTGCAAAATGCAAGATAAGTTTCTTAATTTATTTTTCTCCGTCACGATCAGCTAAAACGGATTTTTTTCCCCTTATTGTCTTTCCAAAACCTTTTCTACCTCGAATAGCCCTGTGGCTAGTTCTGAAATTTTACCAGCCCAATCCCATTTATTACTAACCGTGGGCTAGTGGACCACCGTTAAGGTCGAGCACTGCCCTCACTGAGATATCCATGTAACAAATGATGAGCCCCCTTCCTGCAACAACTCTGCCTCTTCCCTGGCATACCAACCTCCACCCAGTGGTAGCTCCAGGGTTTTTATTAACTTAATCTGATAGTGATTGGTTCCTAGAATATTTATCGACTTTTATGATGTTGTTCATTCAGGGGGTGTTCCTTATCCTACTTTGACTAATTCGGAGCTGTTTCAACTACTGAACACTGGTTATCGCATGGACAGGCCTGACATGTGCTGTGATGAAGTGTAAGTTGAATACTGAATAACATGCAAGACTTCTTTCTGGTGAAAGTAAGAAACTGTATATCATCATATCATAATTGTTGTTACATGTTCCTTACATTTTACGTTCTTCATGTTAACTCAAATTTTAAAACACATTTTGGCGCCGTTGATTCACTCAAAGGATATGTGAATTATAAGCATGGAATTATCCTCACTATATCAATGTTCAGGTCTTCTTTGTTCATTTTTCTCTTCTAGTCCGTACCCCTTTCAGCTTGGGTACCTGTTTTCTATGTATCAGCCCGAGGTACATAATATAACATAACTAAAACATGCTTGTAAATTATGATCTTGCTTTGTTATCTGTCATTTCTCAATCCATAACAGCCATGACTTGATGACTGAATGCTGGAAGGAGGATCCAAGCCATCGTCCCAGCTTCTTTCAGCTGATTGAAAAACTGGAGTTGCTGATGGAAAGGGATGTGCCATACTTAGACATCAATAAGCACAATGAAACCAGCCCTTACTACCAGGTGCCTACTGAGGCTAGTGCTGCTGTTGACGACAGTAAATTATAAAAAGTTAAACTTGTGCCAAAAATAACTAAATACTTGATAATTATGAATTATCGGTCCTTGTGGTCCTTGCACATATATCAAACATTACATAATTATGTACCGTTGATAATGAAGACCCAGAGTCGGCTTTAATATGCCTGATGCTCTATTATTGCTGGCCGTTATCTGATAGTGAATCAACAAGGCGTGGGATATAGCACCAACAAAACAAAATATACTACATGAATACAAAACATAGGTATCAAAAATTTATTCTTATCAAACTGCTGGGCTAGAATAGATGTACAATGAATAGATTACCAGTAATTATTGGCATTTACTAGGAAGACGTAAAAATGAACTTTTTGTAGCACATTTTAACATAAAGTTGGAATTGTTGCATCACTTTACGACAAGGGTTTCGCTTTTCATGCATAAATCGTATTTGGTTTCTGGTTGTTCGTGAAGGCATTTTACCTAGACATGAAGGTTTAACAGTTTTCATAGAGGAAATTTACAGTCATTGTGCTGAAATTTGTAGATTTAGTGTCTTTCCAGGTCTAACAAATGTTGCCTGATGATTTACTTCAATTTTTGTTTGTAAATTAAAAATTGAAAGAGGAGAACTTGCTTTAAGGTGGGTCGGAAAGATGACTCGGGTACAGTGGGGTAGTGCACTACATCATGTATGCTTATGACAGTGTTCATCTTGTTTTGAGACAACACATTTGCAAACATTTGTACCAGAAAATATTTTGCATGCAGCCTTCTGATTATACCTTGGAGATAACCAAGTTATCTTTGTATCATTTTTATCTTTTATCAATATTATTAATCTTGCTAAGAGATATTTATTCCTCAATATTTAATGCCTTGTGGAGGCCATACATAGAGATCACCTAATTTTGATGGCTTTAATGTATTAAAGGTACTTCTCCTTTATTGATGCAAGAGAAATAAATTGTTAGAAGTGCCAAAGTTGTGCAAGTTGAAGAGATTTCTAAACTAAATGTGTATATTATTAACTCCCTCTCCATCTTTTTCTGTTGTCACTGATGCTATTTGGCCAATCAAAGTCATGTAAACAGGTGACACTGTGCCTTTACTACACGTGAGAATTTATTGATGTCAGAAAACAAGGTACATCGATAATAATCATCATCACCATCATCATCGCTTTATTTTTAAAAGTCTCAAATCTATCTAGCCGAGCACAGATGCCCTACTAATTGGGGAGAAATCAAACGTTGGTTTTTCAGGAGAGGGGAAAACCGGAGCACCCGGAGAAAAACCTCTCGGAGCAGAGTAGAGAGCCAACAAACTCAGCCCAGTTATGAAGCCGAGCACGGGAATCAAACCCGAGCCAGCGAATTCAATAATTGTTAATTGTCCTCTTCAATAGATCAATCACTGGCCCATGCTAAAGCAAGTGGTCCGTTTAAGAGATTAAGATTTTTGGTTCCTTAAACCCATTTATACAGTGCGCTTTTGATGCTGTTGGAATTTGAAATTGCCAAGTAAGTCTGACCTTTGTACGAAAAGGATGTCATATCAGTCGCTCTGTCGGTTGAAAACTCTTGGTAAATGGTGAACTTTGACCCAGAAAACTGATAAATCACTGATTGTGA
>JAEMWC010000128.1:492500-502500 GCA_016490735.1 Pachyseris speciosa
ATAATTGACAATAACTAAAAGCGGGCCCCGTGATCCTTCTTTTATTATTATTATTATTTTTTTTCATTTTCGGGTAATAATAAGCATAATAAACTAACTTTTTGCAGAGTTAGAAAAATGTTGTAGAAGCGGATTCAGAGCCATCTAAAATTTGGAAAATTTAAGATGGCACAGTGGCAAAATGTTGGATCTAGACTCGGTTATTGCTTCCCATCAATAAAAATAACATACAAGGTGATATAAAGGAAAGGAAAGGAAAGGAAAGAAAACGATAACAACACAGACAAACAAAGAGAAAAATAAACATTACCGCCCTCGGCAATGGTGGTAGGAAACTGGCGAGGAACTTTCTCACCACATTGGCAAGAGGTTGTCCACTCAAGTTCGATGAAGACTCATGCAACCCTTGGGTGCCTACTTTTTTAATTGAGCTACTAAGTATACTCAGTGAAAAAAGAAACAGCTTTCGACCTACCTGAACAACTGTATATTCGCAAATCGTTCTCAATCTCTGCAGTTATTCTATCGATTAGTTCCTTAACTTTCTTTTGCTGTTTCTTCATCTCGTCCTTTTGTCTTTCAATTTCATCACTGACTTTCTTTTCCCCTGGAGGAACTAAAAGCAATGTATACGTATTTCGTTCAGCACAAATACAACAACAACAACAACAACAACAACAAATGCTTTATTTGCATGACCATAAAGGAATTACAGTATTGCAAAAGCTACTAGTCTAAATTTAATTACTAATTCAATAATTTGTATAAAACATCACGAAAAACAAAAAACAAAATCACAATTCTCATTCATCCATTGATATTAATTTGTTTCTTAACTGAAAGCATTGTGAGATAAATGAAATTTAATACATGGCAGAGATATTGAGTTTCGTTTAGTTTAGTTTAGTTTATTGAGATTAATAAAGTTTATGTATGTATGTCTGTCACAAGAAAATATAAACATTAATATAACAATACTATGACGTGACCGGGGAGACGAACAGAGCAGAGCCCCAATTGAGACGTATCCCCTAGGTTCAAAAAGATAAAAATTAGACTTACATGGTAAAATTAATTAGACTTGCATAATAAATTAAGAAAGAAAAAAAAGTATGCAAAATAATTGACAAATCATGGCGGACTATAAGTTTGTAGTAGACCTCTGAAGTGATCGTTAAGATGGACTCTAAACCACAAGAGATTCTGGCTAGACTTAAGTATATTAGGTAAGCTGTTCCACAACTTAACAGTCCTAGGAAAATAGCTGTTACAATAGTATTCCTGATCGTGCCTAGAAAGTAGATCAAAGTTGGCTTGATGAAAATTACGGGTTCTATAGTGCCGAGTGGCGGTTTGAATGAAACGACCAAAATCACTAGTAACAGTTCCAGTTTTAAACCTAAACAAGAGAACTAAATCATGCATTTGTCTACGAAAATCAAGAGGTAGTAGGTTAAGCTGGTCTAATCTATTAATATAACTGACTTCTCTTGGAGGATAGTTCAATATGAATTTAGTGGCACGCCTCTGAATATTCTCTATCAGTCTACGATGTTTTACCAAGTAGGGTGACCACAAACTTGATGAATATTCTAGTAACGGCCTGACAAGCGCCGTGTATAACAGTTTTCTCGTCTGGACGTCACGAATGTCCCTGCCACACAGCCTCTTCACTAGACCAAGTACCCTATTCGCCTTCGCACACATCTGCTCGATATGACTATTACATGTGCAGTTACCAGAGACAGATACGCCCAAATCAGAGGTTTCAGGAGAGTGCGATAATACTTCCTCGCCAAGATGATATGTGTTGAAGGGCTTTCTACGAGATCTTCGCTTGGACATACGCAAAACCTTACATTTAGTAGTGTTAAATGCCATGCTATGATCGCTGCTCCATGGATGTAAACCATCCAGGTCAGATTGCAACAAGGCAGGAGAACTTACAGAGTCTAAAGGCCGATAAAGTTTGCTGTCGTCCGCAAAAAGGGCGAGGCTTGATCCATGCTGTACGGATCTGTACGTAGGACGGCATATCGTTTACAAAACCCAAGAACAACAGAGGCCCCAGTATGGAGCCCTGTGGTACCCCAGATGTTACAGGTAGCCAATCCGAGAAGGCGCCCTCAAGAACGACCCGCTGTCGTCTATTTGACAGATAGCTCGCAAACCATCGGAGGGCGGTGCCTGAAATACCATCGCGGTGGAGTTTAGTCAATAAGAGGTCATGGGGCATCATCGTTACCACCGCCAACACCAATACCTAGTTTCAACTTTCGATCTTCATCTGATCTTTTGAACCAAGGGACTGAACAATGCCTCTCGTGCTTTTGTGTTAAAATACATTTTCAATTGGCGTTATTAAAGTGCTACTACGATCAGAAAATCACTTGTCTTTTTTCTTCAAATTTCGAAAGTGTGTTTGCTTAACACCTGACTCGAGAAATTTCAAGCTTTAATTTCAAGCAGAAGACTGTTTACTTTGAGTGCAACTTTTTAATTTAACGGTCCGCCATTACTCACGTTCGTAACTGACCGATTAGGCCTCGGAGAGCTGGATCCAAGATAAAATGACGTCATATGCTCACTGGTTTAAAATTGCAGTGTGCGAATGCAGCTTATTAAGTATGCAAAACACGAGGTTGAGAGTCTGAAAGCTCAAAATTCCCGTGCTGCATACTAAATCAGCCAGGTTTACACACACTGCATTCTTACTCTTGTGAGCTTTTTACGTCATTTCGTCCTCGATCCAGTTCTCTTAAGATTTTGAAGTTAGTAATGGCGGACCGTTAAATTAAAAAGTTGCACTCAAAGTAAACAGTGTTCTGCTTGAAATTAAAGCTTGAAATTTCGCGAGTCGGGTGTTAAGCAAACGTACTTTCGAAATTTGAAGACAAAAGACAAGTGATTTTCTGATCGTAGTAGCACTTTAAAGTTCTGCTCTTAAAGCTATTATTTTGAATGGCTTCTTAACCCGTAATCTCCATTTTATTCGTTGCTTTTCTATTTGCTTTAATATCATCTAAAAAGAGCTCTGTTCACGAGCTTAACAAAGTAGAAAAACCTAAACATGGAGTGTTTTAGTGAGGTCGTTGCAGCGTTTGTGATCCATGCCAGCTTCGCGAGTTAAATTTAGCGTACAATAATAGATTACTGCCGGTTTAGTTTTCATCGCTAATCTCAAATTCATGCAATATTTACCTCCATGTTTTCCACGTTGGTTTGCTATGACCACTACTGTGCAAATGATGACGAGAAGAAACAACACTGGTTCTCGCAGAGCCATCGTGATTCTGTTAAGAAAGTCCCAAATTGTAAGGTTTGCAGTTCTTAATTGTAATGTATATTGGTAGATACCACAATTATATTCTCGCCCTGGTAATATTTGTCGCTATACTTTTTGGTGTATATACGTCTGCCTGAATTAATAAAATGGAAAAGAAAGGAAAAGGAAAGCTACACGCAAATTCCAAACTCAAAGTTGTCACCCCATACCTCAGATTAACGGTTCAGTTTGTGTTCCTTACCCGAGAGTGTGGCCCACTGTGTAGCTTAAAGCGGTATAACCGGATCTCCTTTGGTGTTCACTTGGTTAGAAAAATAAATCAGTTATGAACCAGCAGCTGGTTACTGAGTACAAATTACGCGATTTACATAATTATGATCCATTTCAAGTGTCTTTAGAGTCACTTCCTAAGTAGAAAATCGACTCAATTTAATCATCATCAATTATATACCTTCTACATTTAAACAGTTAAGGTACAAAAACTTCAGCGCGCAAAATCGTGCATGATTTATCTACAACTTCGCTTAATTACGTAACTTACCGTGTAGAGACGATATTGATAGACTTTTTTAGGCTTTTTCTTTGTTTTTTGTTTTTTTGTTTTTGTTTTTTTCAATCTTGATTTCGACCAGGTGGCAAAAATCTATAGACACTGTTAATAAGAGCAGCTATTTTGTAAACTAATGACCAAGTTGGAGAGTAGCATCTTGTAAAATAGCCAAACTATGGCTCTACAAAGTCGAGAAATTTTATCGACGTTTGTATACAGGGGGACACAAACTTGCCTACCAGCATACAAACGTCTGAAAAATTTCCTGACTTTGCGAAGCATAACTTTGCAATTTAAAAAGGTACCACTTCCAAACCCATATTCCAAATCAGGCTTGTGTGGAATTAGAACCCATGACCTCGACGATTCCGATGCAGCGCTCTACCAAATTTAGCTAACCCACCAACTGAGAGCTGTTCATTTTGCCAATTAGTAATAACCTTCTTGAGTGATGAAATATATGAATGTGAGTAAATGAAGATCATATATTGAACTGCAGATTACAGAATGAAGATATCTAATGAATGATCATCACCGATATGAACACTGCTAAAGCGGAAGGAACTTCAAATATTCACATTCACCACTCACAGGTTGATTACGAATCAGCAAAATGACCAGCACCCAGTTGGCTTGTTAATTAACTCAGTCGGTAGAGTGCTGCTCTGTTATCGCAGGGGTACGATGTGTTCGAATCTCGTACAAGCCTTAATTGCTTTGAGGTTTTCTTTTCGCTACTGCTTTATATTAATACAGTTCATAACTCCGAATATCATTCATACCATCATTCTGTACTCTACAATTTTATATATGATCTTCATGTATTCACATTCATTTATTTATTGTTTGTTGGTTTGGTTGTCGTTTTTCATACTCGTTTTGGACGGAGGTTATTGACCACATTTTGAAAAACCTTCGTAGTTGCAATTGTTACTTGTTACATGAAGTAATTTTCGGAATCTTGAAGGAGGAGATGGATCTTCTAAAGTATCCGACTTTAGGAAAGTGTTATATACAGAATTGTAGACACCAAAAAAATTAAACCTTCTGATGGCCACTTTAAATACTTGGTAGACCATACTGAACTGCGGGTTAGGTAAATGAAGATGTGAACAATCCGGCGTCGCATGTTCATTTATGTAATCAGCAGTTCAAGATCGATATGATCTTCCTACATTCATACTCATTACTCGGTTCGTAATGGTACGAGTCTAGGAATGGGCTTTTTCTTATTCTTTTTCTTTTTTTTCCGGGTTTGAAGTGACAAATTTACTCAAGTGACTTTAGTGCAGGTAACTTGCGTAGTCTCGCCAAGCACCACTTAACAGAAGGTCACCGATTTAGGACATGTTTTCAAAGTTTGCCTTTGTTCTGTTTTAATTTTTACGCAAGGAAAGTCAATAAAGGATGTATGTATGTGTTGTGTATGTAGCGTGGGGCCTGAGCCCAAGTTCAGTCGCACATGCGTGGTTAGTGGTCTAGAAAAACATGTGCTTGTAAAGTTAGGCTTATGAGAAACTATAAAGCGTTCTGGACGTTATCCGTGTCGTTGTTTGTGTTACATTTGGTGGCAGCGGTGGAGATTTTAACCATGGAAGACACTGTGAAAGCCTTGGAGGCGAAATTGGCCCAGCTTGAAGCGAAACTCGCGACGAAAAGTGAAATTACGGCGGCCGGTTCAAGCAGCTCCACGAGCTCATCGACCACATCCCCGGATCATTCTCTTCGCATTAAACCTGAAACTTTCTCGGCTGCTTCGGGAGAAAACTGGTTGGTGTGGCTACGGAAATTTAAAAACATTGCGTCGCTGAACAAGTGGAATGCCGAGCTTCAAAGTCAAATTTTGCCGGCGTACATGAAAGGCCTCGCCGAACAGACATATTACAGTCTGACTGCCGAGCAAACTACTACTTGGGCGGCTCTGGAACGCGCTCTAACAGATCGTTTTCATCCAAAGGAATCCCGCCAAGTACACATTTCTACTCTACGAGCCAAATTACGTCGCCCCGACGAAGATTTACATCAACTGAGGTGCGAAATCTCCCGCCTTGTGGAGCTGGCCTATCCAGATGACCCGCCGGATATACTTAATCGTACCGCCAGGGATTTCTTCATAGGCGCTTTATCTCCCCTAACTTTACGAGAGAAGGTGTTGGATTTGGGCCCAAACACCTTAGACGAGGCACTGGCGGCGGCTCAGCGATTTGAATCAAATCAAAAAGTGTTAAACAAAGGAAGTGCTCGAGTCCTTGCTTCAACTTCTGGAGTGGAAGGAGAAGGGAACTTGGCCTCGCAACAGGGGTCCCCGGAACCCCCAGTATGGGCTAAGCAGCTATTTCAACAACAAGCTGAAATCTTAGAGAAGCTGAAGAGCATTCCTCAAGGAAGGCAAGGTAGGAATGAAAGTGTAGAGTCTGGACAAGGCCCCAGAGCATGTTTTAAGTGTGGCAGTTTGACCCATTTTATTCGTGATTGTCCACACCAAGTCCGTCCTGACCAGGGAAACTGGCGACGGGCGGGGCGCAACCAGAAGTGACCCCGCCCGATAATTCAAAGGGGGCATTTTTGTCATGTGATGTCAATGGTGTTAAGTCCCAAGCTTTACTGGATACGGGTGCAGAAGTAACAATTATTAGTGAAGACCTGTACTATCGCACTAAGACCAACGTGAGTAAACTTGAACCGCCAAGGAAGCCTGTTCTGGGAGCCAACAACATGCCGCTTGATGTCGTTGGTGAAACAGAGTTGACACTCCGGCTTGGTGGGATCAAGGCGCAGCATAAGGTGCTTGTGAGTCGAGGGTTGCCACAACCAGTGTTAATTGGTATAGATTTCTTAATGGCTCACAAGTGTATAATTAACTTTGACACTAAGACTGTCTACAGTGAGGGAGGACCCACTGAGATGGTGTTTGGACACCTTGACAAAGTGTACAGGATCACTGTTGCTGAGACCGTAACATTATCACCAAATATGGTTGCCGATATACCTTGTGAGATTCGGGGGGTGAGTGGCCTGGACGAGTGTATGGGTGTGGTGGAACCATCAAACATGTTTTCAGAAAGATACTCCGCTGGGGCCTTGCGCACTGCAGTAACTGTAAAAGAAGGCCGAATCCCAGTTCGTGTGTTTAATTGTCTTAACAAGCCTATCAAAATTTACAGATGCAGCAGTATTGGGGACCTCCATCCTCTAGCCGGCATGGAAGAACTGCCTGACGGGAGCGCCACGGGCAAGGGGTACAAGATTGTACCGCCTAGTGTTCCGAAGGAAAATGTTGAGGTTGACTTGGGGGCTAGACAGTGTAGTGCAGTTTTTGTGGGTGACTCTGGCAATGGTAGTATTCCGGTGGAAGAGATGTTCCCCATAAGTAGTGGTTCAGTTCCAGAGGAGGAAAAACGTAAGCACTATGAGGTGTTGTCCACTTATGCTGACTGCATTTCAAAGGGGCCGTGGGATTTAGGTACTGCTAAGGGAGTGAAACATACCATTGACACCGGCCCTGCACAGCCAATCCGGGTACCACCTAGGAGGGTCCCCTTCCATAAAAGGCAAGAAATGCGCCGTCAGGTGGATGAGATGCTTGAAGCACAGATTATAGAGCCATCTGAATCCCCATGGTCCTCTCCAGTAGTTCTGGTTGCGAAGCCTGATGGCACTCAACGTTTCTGTGTGGACTATCGTGCTCTAAACAAGGTAACCAAGCGAGACTTGTACCCACTTCCTCGGTGCGATGACATATTGGAGAGCTTAGCTGGGGCACAGTGGTTTTCTCACCTTGATCTTCTTAGGGGGTACTGGCAAATTGATGTTGCAGAAGAAGACCGGGAAAAAACAGCCTTCGCGACCCCGGATGGCCTTTACCAATTCCGCAAGCTAAGCTTTGGTCTAACAAATGCACCTGCGTGCTTCATGAGGGCTATGCACCTTACCTTGAAAGGTTTATGCTGGTCAGACTGTCTAGTGTATCTAGATGACATTATTATCTTTGGTCGAACTCTACAGGAGCACAGGGAGAGACTGTCATTGGTCCTGTCGCGCTTGTCAGAAGCAGGATTGAAGATTAACCCCAAGAAATGCAAGTTCTTGTCCGAACAGGTGGTTGTGTTAGGTCATGTGGTGACTTGCGATGGCATATCTACTGATCCAGAGAAAGTACGAGTCATAAAGGAGTGGCCAGTGCCGGAGAATGAGAGCCAGTTGAAAGCATTCCTGGGAACAGCTGGTTACTATCGAGAATTCGTGCCAAACTACGCTCACATTGCTTCCCCTTTGCACAGTGCTTCTCAAAAGGGTGATCGTTTTAGATGGTCAGCTGAGTGTGAAGAAGCCTTTCAGGCTATTAAGCGTAAATTGATGAACGCCCCCATCCTTGCTTTTCCCCAGTTGGATGTACCATTCGTTCTAGACACTGATGCCAGCGACAGTGGTTTGGGAGCAGTGTTGTCTCAGGTTCAAGGTGGGAAAGAGCGTGTAATAGCGTATGCAGCACGTGCACTATCAAAGGCTGAAAGGAACTATAGCACCACCCGTAAGGAACTTTTAGCCCTTGTGTGGGGAGCTGAGCACTTTGAGACTTATCTCTATGGGAGACGCTTTCTGGCTAGGACTGACCATAGTGCTCTACAGTGGCTAAAGAACTTCAAAAACCCTAGGGGCCAGGTTGCTCGGTGGCTCGAAAGGCTAAGTGATTTCGATTTTGAGGTGGAACATCGCCCTGGGCAGTTGCATGGTAATGCAGATGGACTGTCCCGCTTTTTGTGGGAAGGGGCCGCATCAGCTGAACATGACAAGGGGGAAGCCACATTGATCCAGTCTGTCAATATGGAGCCTCTTTCAAGGGAAAGTATAAGAGCAGCCCAGAACCAAGATCCTGTTCTGTCACAGGTGGCAGAGTGGCTTAAAACTGGTGTCAGATCCCCAAGGAGTGATGTGGAAGGAGGCGGGCGCAAACTTCTATCATACTGGTCACAGTGGGGAAGGTTGTTTCTCAAGGACAGTCTGGTGTTCAGACGCTGGGAAGATGAAGTGTCAGGTCAAGAAACTTCGCAGCAACTTTGCTTGCCAGAGAGCCTAGTACCACAAGTGCTGTCTGCCCTTCACGACAGTCCTTCTGCAGGTCACCTTGGCGTGGCGAAAACTCTGGCGAGAGTGCGTAGAAGATTTTACTGGCATGGGATGCGAGAGGATGTCGAGAATCACATTAGAAGGTGTGGTCCTTGTGCGGAAGTCAATGACCCTCCCAAGTTGCCAAAGGCGCCCCTCATCAACATCAAGTCGGGTCACCCTTTACAAAGAGTGGCCATAGACATAGTTGGTCCTACACCGAGGTCTAGTTTTGGTCACGAGTGGCTGCTGGTGGTTTCCGATCACTTTACTAAATTTGCTCAAGCTTTCCCAGTCAGAAACACTTCAGCAGTAACGCTTGCAAAGAAGGTGATGGACGAATACATATGCCGGTTTGGGTGCTTTGAGAGCTTACACTCTGATCAGGGAGCCAATGTGGATGGTGCTGTCTTCAAGGGACTGTGTGATTTAATTGATGCAGCTAAAACTCGGACAACACCTTACCACCCCCAAGGAGATGGACAAGTAGAGAGACTAAACAAATCACTTGTGAAGATCCTGTGTAAGCTGATTTCTGACCATCGCCGGGACTGGGCAGACTTTGTGCCGAAAGCGGTTCTTGCGTACAATACTAGTGTTCATGAATCGACGGGATTTACCCCTTACCGCCTAATGTTTGGCAGAGAAGCTATCTTGCCTGTGGATGCTGTCTTGAAGTTTGAAACCTCACCTCCCCAGGGAGAGGCGCAGACTTACCCCGATTATGTTATTCAGCAGAAGAAGCATCTGGAGGAGACGGAGCAGATCGTGAGAGAGAACCTCAAGCGAGCACAGAAATCTCAGAAAGCTTATTACGATACTAAGTGCCACGGTCAGCGGTTTCATGTAGGAGACCGAGTCTGGTATCGAAACCGAACCAGAGCAAGAAGGAAGAAATTCCTCAAACCTTGGTGCGGTCCTTGGAGGGTTGTGAAAGCTCTGTCTGATGTTACCTATCGTATTGAGGAGGAGAGAAGGAAGGCAGGGAATCGTCGTAAGAGGAAGGTGGTCCACTTCAACTATCTCAAACCATGCTTTACACCTCCAGAGATTAATGA
>JAEMWC010000128.1:507500-512500 GCA_016490735.1 Pachyseris speciosa
GACTTCATTTGCTTTTCTACTTCAATAACATGACTTCCCTCACTAATAGAGCCATGGATTACCAAAAAAAAACAACAGTGTGTATTTTGTTGTCAAGGATGCCTTACTTTACTTAAAAAAATGCAGCTGACCAATTACACATGTGATGTTTGATAAATATGCAAAAATGTACAATTTCGCCATCAGTATTTACCTTCCAATTCACATTTGAATAATGTTACAGATCACAAGGAAATATAATGCCCTAAACGTCGTTTTTTAACAACGGTTTTAATCTCAGAAATGGCGTTTTGTAAACAATTGAAACAGTTTCAACTTGCTTGCGGAAGGTTAGCGAACAAAAGAAAACTAAAATACCGTGAAATTAATCGTTCTAAAAGGAAAGTCTGACAATTTGTTCGACTCACTGCCGTTTTATTGCAGCACGTGTTGTTTGCTATTGTGGAGGCTATCTATTTATCGGCCAGAAATGGAAAGAGGCTCCAAGGAAGAAATGAAATTTGAGCGAACAAATTTTGTTAATAAACCTTTGTATAGAATATTCTTAGTTGATGGAAGAAGTAATTTGATTACGAGATATCGTGAATAAAAACGCCCTATGTTATGAATAGGAAGTGCAACGCCCATGCAAACAACCATATGCTCAGCAGGGTTTCCCCATATTGCGACACTGGAGTGGCGTCTGATTCACAAGACCGCTGTTCTCATGCGCTGAACAGACTGACATAATCTTACCTCGTGTGATTGGATTGTTAGTTTAGCTGTACTATTAGTGTAATGAGCCAAATAAGAAAACACTGGTTTTGTGCCACAGCAAAAACTCTTTACTTGTGTTCTGCAAGGTCTGAATCAGTCGTCTCTCTGAAGTCGCTCCGGAGTCGAACTTCCAGGTATTAAGTTCGGTACATGAATTGAGTAACGTCCAGAACTGGCCTTGTGCACAACTATCAATAAGTTCTATGGAAAGCAGTGATACGAAGATTTACAAAAATAACTAACCATGCAAATGGTATTAACTCCAAGTTTTAGCTCTACAAAAGTAGATACAGAATGCCCAAGACCGTCGTTGAAAGTATATGTCATGGAAATAATAATTTTGACGTGAGGATGAACAATAATGACTAATATTTACGAACGTTTTCGGAGCTAAGCCATCTTCAGGGTAAATTTGACCGTCCGCTGATTGTATCTTTATAACTATAAGGTAATTCCCGATGGGAACAGTTTCGCCATGTAGCAGTGAATTTGTCTGTTTAAAGAAGGTTTCCATTGCTACATGGCGAAACTGTTAGTTGATAGTTATACTGAATATACAATTAGCGGACGGTCAAATTTACCCTGAAGATGGCTTAACGCCGAGAACGTTCGGTTTTTTACTCTTTTAAAATCTTTTTATTCTTTTAAATATTAGTCATTTTAAAATTATAGCGAATATTATCAGTGAACAATACTAATAATAATGACGGTTTTATCAACAGGCCTGCCCAATTGAGTGTGACCTGTTAATGCATGAAGAAAAGCAAAGAATAATTGAAAGGGGAAATTAGTTTTAAAAATGAAATAGAATGTGTTATTGTGATTATACCTCTGCAAAACTATTGTTTGACCACTGTACTTGCGTTTCACATTTGAAGTTCTCACCAATCTCGAAGCCATCAGTACGTTTGTCAGAGCAATTTACCTTTAAGCTGTTTAAATTTCGTAAGATATACTATACACAATATTCATCCGCAGGTATCTGCATAACTAGAAATAGAATTGGCTACGTAAAGGCGTTCTATTTGATTCTAATTTGATTATGAGCTCGAAATTTCTATCACGCGTAAAAATCGAGAGCGAATAATCTTCTTGTTTTAATATAAATCTACTAGTCGTTCAAAGCTGAACAAGTAAATCATCCAAAACCCCCTCGCAGGCACTTCGAAAACGTGAGGAAGCGGCCGCCATTTTTAAGGAGAGGGGGAAGGGGGGTCTTGTCTGTCCCGCAGTAACTGTCAAGGGAGAGTTTAGGAGAATAGTGAGTTTTTCATTGGGAGTGTCCCGACATTTTTGTAACTGGTTGTCTGAATGGGTTTTTCTTGGACGGTCGTTCTTTTACCTGGACAATCGATGCAGGAAGTAGTGTACTTTTGCTATGTTATGAGGTGTTTTTAAAATTATGTGTTTCAATGTGTTATATTGTGACGCTTAGAAATGGCCAAGGCTTAAAGTGTATTTTCGTACATTTCGATAATCGCAGCCAATTTTAGTGTTTTCTGAGAGCAAGCTGAAAAACAAGCGCAAAGATGGCCAATGATAGGTTGTTTTGCTTTTAACGGAATAGTTGGACATCATTCTAAGTAGAGAAGTGCAAAATTAAGTGAGGCAGTGTATTCGCCTTCAGAAATGACATCTCAACCACGGAGATTTCGCTGGTCCACAAAGCCAAAGGTTCTTTCTTTCTTGTCACGCTTTTGGCGCTAGCTGTCGTTTATTTCTAAACGATCACTGCAGCTACAATTCGTTACGTATTTGAGTTATAAGTGTGTTTTTCGAGCCATTTTCAACCTCAGAAGCCCCCTGCCTGGCATCATAAGGCTGGGTTGATGGGTAGAGGAAATCCTTTGAAAGAAAACAGAGGTGAGAACCAATTCCACGCGAAGTAGGCCGCCGAATATGCGAGCGAGTGATGGCCATTCACGGAATGAAGGTGTGTCGTTAGTCGTTTTGTGAGTGGATTCGAGGACCTGGCATGACAATTTTGCCTAGTTTTGACTTGTAAATAATGCAATCAGTGCAATATTGTGTCAGTAGGACCAGGTGGCTCGACACTTATAAAAAATATCTAAAATGGAAATTGGCGGACTTCCATGTCGTCTTCATACAAGAATACCCAGAATTCCACTGGGTCACAGACCCGAAAACTACAGACAGTGAGAGCAACTGATATCAAATGTTATCCACGACGCGCTCAAGAAGTGAGCGGGAAAATGTGGAACAGATTACAAGAATTGGAGTCGACGTTTGCTGCAAATGTAGACATCTAGCTTCAAGAGGAATTTTTGTGTTAAAAACTTGAAGACAAAGTTGTGTATTTTTTGTGCGGTCCGAGGGCAATTTGGGTTTTGCAACAGAATAAATGCTCATGTTCGATGAAAATTGGGACTTTTGGTCAGTTTATGGGGTTGATTTTAACCATAGTCCGAGATTTGGGGAAGTTGTAGATGTTTACGTCGCAAATTTTGCTGTCCCGTAAGAAAATGAGTTAAAGGGCAAGCAATTGGGAAAGCTCTCCGTTGAAGCAAATCATCTTCTACTAAAAAGGAATCCTGATAGAAGTCACTTTTGAAAAAGGAGTCAAAAGTTTCTTTCTTTTTGAAGACATTTTGATAATGCCCTCAAGCTTAGCCAAGAGAAAACTTGCGTCAAATGAACTACTGTGAACGGAGGCTCGCAACTTTCAAGGTCATTGTTTTCTTTTCACAAATTCGCTAGCCATGCAATATCTCAAGGAGTATGAACGTAGTTTCTCGGAAACAGGAAACGGCACAGATTATGAAGAAACAGCCAGCTGCTTGGGTGGTTGAAAGACAATTGTTCCCAACAAGATACTAGTTCGCGGAAGCCGTTGTACGTTCTTTCAGCAGAATGAACACAAAAGTTAATCACTGGGTTATTTTTCGGGTTACTTTTCGAGACGGTCTATCAGGATATCATATTTTTTACTGTTGTGATGGTAGACCGTGCATTAATAGTAGACCGTCGGATCATGAAAGAGAATATATGTAGCTCTTTTACGGTGATCTTGCCTTTATAGCCTGCTATTGACGACTATTTAGGACTGATTGGAAATAATCAAAGTACTCGTATTTTCCAAATATTTGGCTTTTTGGAAAAGTAACCTGATCTCAACATGTTCCTGTGTCAGAACCTCGGAGTTAATGAAATGCTGACTTTCCTTTAATCAGCTTTATTGTTACCAAAACATCACTTTTTTTTTCAGTATTTGCTGCGCCTGCCACTGTTCTGTACAATTAATTGTGAGCGCTTATACATTGATTCAACAGTAATGTCAAAAATTTTTCTTCGTATTAAGTATAACGTTTTTTTAACGCGATAAGCAAACTCTTGAAATGTCTCATGTGTGATACTCATTCCTACTGCTTGTCTCATTAAATCGCGCTTTACTACATTAACAGCGTTTTCGATAGGATTTAAATCACCACTACGCTTAGGAATAGCAAACAGCTTGCCGCCAGCATCTTTTACCGCTCAAACGCGAAATAGGATGCAGCCCCTTGCGTCACAACGGACAAACTCAAAACTGCACCAATTCCAAGGCGCTTTTCCGCACACGGAACAATCAGAACACTAACAAGTCTGCATTTCTCATAAATAAACATTGAACTTTGAAAATAACTCTTCCGTACCCATGTAGTCAGCTTCCATTTCAAGAAAACGATGTTTCCCCGTGTACATAAATCACACACCCAGTTGCAAAAGCGCATTTCAAGAAAGCATTTCAAGAAAGCGCATTTCAAGGAGCGCATTTCAAGAAAGCTGCCGAGCTTACAAATTACAACCAGTTGCAAAAATGTTGAGACACTACCAATAAAAAACTCACTCTTCTCCTAAAACTCTACCTTGACAGTTACTGCGGGATATGCAAAACTCCCCCCCCCCCCCCCACCCCTCCCTTAAACAATGTTGTTGAGTCACATTTTCTGTATGGCTTCGTAGTTTGTACGAACAGAAAATGTGCTCCAACAACATTGATAAGGGGAGGGGGAGGGGAACCTCTTTTCAGTCCGACTTAAGTGTACCGTCTCAAGTATTTTTTTTTTTCAAATGGTTGCAGTGCGCCAGAATCAATCACGCCAATTTTTTTTTCCTGTTTTCTTTCAATTAAATTTTTTGTTTTGATTAATGAATCTGTAACCGGGCTCCACTTCAACAGTTTGGCAGCCGACCATGAGTAAGTTTCTGTAGACTTCTATTATTGACTCGGACCGGTCAGCAAA
>JAEMWC010000128.1:517500-522500 GCA_016490735.1 Pachyseris speciosa
ACGCGCAATTCTTGTTTAACAGTAGCTAATACATATGCTGCTAATGGAAGCAAAACAACAATTATTTCTTTAATATTAGCAAAGTAAAATGTGCCACGCGAAAAGCTTAGCTCCCACTTGAAAGTCATGTTATTAGCACATTCTTGAGTATGGCAAAGTTCTTGCCTACGACTGCAAATTCAAACTGTATACTTTTAAGTTATTCTTTCTCAAATATGTGAATAAAAGCACACATAATTGCGAAGGGTACGGTCTTTTCTTAGGCTTGAACACAATCACACGAAAAACCTCCAACTCCAACAAGGACGCAAAGAAATATAGTTTCCCTGAAAACTAATTAAATAGCAATGCTGCATTTCTTTCAAGGGCAAAAATGTTATATTGCGAGAGGACTATCTACCATGTTAGCGTATCGTCAAGGAAAAACGCAACGGATCAAGAAATTAAGTTGGGTTAAATATCTCATTGTTCCACCTTATTATTAGACATTCGTGCTAGCCCCAAAAGTGAAAGAAATTCGTCCTGCGTTATGTCTTGAGGCTTAAAAGCTTTGCACATATTTCCTGCGCAAGATTCTACCTCTAAATTCTGGTTGAAAACCTGTCGTATCTTTCTTCGGTTTCGTCGTACTTTCGCTTGTTTGGAAGAATGTCCCTAGACGAATTTTTCTGCCGTAGGACGGGCTTGTCCCCGTCATTTTCAACTGCCTTTTTTTGTACCAATTCAGGTGATGGAGTTAACTTTCTCTTTCTCTTCGAAACTGTGCAATGAACTTCGCCACTGGTGTTCTCTTCCATTTGAGCATTTTGAATAAAAGGTTGAATATCTTTATCAGTCTTTGTGCTGTAAACAACATCAATTCTTCGAGGAAACGACTGCTTTCTCGAGTTTCGTCTTGCGGGAAACGTTTTTCGTTCACCAGAAGGAAAGTAATGGATTTCGGTTGAAGGAAAATCTCTGATCGGTTTCCATACCCTGTAACTCGTCAATTCGCTCTCATGTTCATTTTCTCCATATTTCTGCTTGAACAGTCCGTTAGTATGTCCTTTCATGGAAATATCATGCTCCACTGCATGACTGACGCAGCCTCAGTTTTTCCACTTCTTCTTCCTGTTCAGCTTGGCGCCTTTTAAGATCCAATATCTTCTCAACTCTTTTTCTGTCCTCCTGAGATTCCATTTGGGAGGGGCTGGGCCACCCATTCACCACACCGGCTGAATGCAGTGGGTGGTACTCTATTGTGTAACCCTTATTAATACGTATGTGGCCTTCCCTCACTTCAACTTTCTTTTCAGTAATGTAGTGAGCTTCTCTTCGCTGCTCCTCATTCTCCTTATCGTGGCTGTTGTGATTCTCTCTCTTCTCACCGCTTAAAATCTTCGTATCCTGTTTAAAATCAGTACAGGGGTAATACGTATCACACTCCTTCTCCATCTTGACGGTGACCAGATTTTTTTCCGTGTTAGTTACAGACATCCTGTCGTTCCATCGTTTCTATTTTATTTTTTTTATTTTATTTTATTAGCTTCGCCAGAGACCTGGCAGGGACACTACAACAGCGTGCGCCAATTACTGTAGGCCCGTAACTGCAACTCCCTACCCCATAACCACATTCTAGTAGAGATAGACCACCACACCGGGGACTACGTCCCCTACTCTTTCCGAACAGTGCGTGGGTTCTTTAACGTCCCACAGAATCAATTATGAAGAGTTGTGAGACGGGGCCTACGGTTTATCGTCCTTATCCGAGAAGACTAGAAAGTCTAACCATTTGCAGATATCATTACAAAGGCAGCACTTTCTCCTCAATTATTTAAAGACCCTGAGTGTTGGTCCGGCCGGGGTTTGAACCCGCGACCTCCCCCACGGTAGTCCGGTGCTCTACCACTGAGCTAACCGGTCGGCGGTTTTCCATTTCACAACAGGTAATTCGCCCGTGGTAGCTTTCGTCTTTGACGTGATTTCCAAAACAGCACTTTTCCAAAGTTTGCTCAAATTTCAACGGTTCTTTTTTGATACTTGTAATGGAATCATCGCTGTCATCGCTAACGTAGATGACGTCATCATTTTCCCCACTGCTGTCACTGGCTACCTTTGGCTTGCTATCACATGTGTTGTAAACGTCGACATTCTGAGGTACACGCTGTGGGTTTATTATCACAGGAACGTAATAAAGGTAGACATTTCCACCTGCCACGGGGTAGGTGGGAAAGTTCAGCATTCGGTACTCTCTCTGAAGAATCTGTTGATATTTTAAAGCTACTTCCTCCCACATATTAAGCTTGTGTTCTTCGTCTCTCCTTGGCAAGCTAGAGTGAGAATATATATGCCACTGTGAGTTGTATTTATCATACATCATTGTTTCTAGTTTCTAATATTTTAGACGGATAATTATTTCCCAAACCACGCAACTGAAAATTTCATCTTTATATCTTTTTCATCTTTCTAAATTTATTCAATACACTGTGTGTTCGGTGTATTGCTAATGGCACATGTGTATGTCAATTATGGACTTTTTGCACATTTTTGAAGACATAAAAGGACTCGTTCGATCTTCGGAGAAGGAAAATACTGCAATTTTGTGTCCGAGTTTTCATCAGAGGAGGGTATAGGGTATTTTCGTGAGCCGTGATCGGACCCTTTTATTTCTCGTGAAACGTTAATTTCTTTTTTGTCGCATCGTGAATCTTGATTTTATTAATTAATGTGAAGCGTGATTGAAGCGTTATTTGTTTTGTGAAATGTGAATTTGCTTTTTATGTCCGTGAAAAAGAATTATCTGCTACCACAAAAATGAAGAGCTATCTATCCCATTTCTGGACACAGCTAGTGGCTGCCGTACTGAATCCTTATCATACGGTGGCCCACAACTGTCACGGCAAAAGAAAAAGACCCACGGCAAAAAGAAAAGACTCACGGCAAAAGAAAAAACCTCACGGCAAAAAGAAAAGACTCACGGCAAAAGAAAAAAACCTCACGGCAAAAAGAAAAAGACTCACGGCAAAAGAAAAAACTTCACGGCAAAAAGAAAAGACTCACGGCAAAAGAAACCACCTCACGGCAAACAGAAAAGACTCACAGCAAAAAGAAAAATAGCGGGGGATCGGGTGCCAGGACATGCAGTCCGCCATCTTGAAACCGAAGCAAAAGGAATGTTTTGCTCCAATTGTGGAAAACATCTTGCAGAAGGGGACAATTTTTGCTCAAACTGTGGAAAAGGTGAGCATTTCAAATAAGCTAGCTTCTAAACTTTTGGACCAATTTGCCTTTGTACAGGAAGCATGGTGGATTTTTGCTTGTAAAACAATGTTTCCCGTTTGATGTCACCGTATGAAAGGATGTATAAAAACTTAAGTTAAGCTTAATTATTAGTACGTGATACGAACGTACTCTTGGACTGCCTAGTTCAAACATGACCTTGAAGAGCATTTTCCGACGCGGCTCTGGAGGACATTGAGCTTTTTTTACGTATCTCCACAGATCTGAGAGAGGATGACTCACATACAGACAGTGAAGTGGAATTTGATGAAGAGGCAGTTATCAAATACTATTTCAATAGGGGCTTTGAATATCAGCCCATAAAGCGCACTACCTAAGGAGAAGCGTTTACCGCAATCCAGGCCCAAATTATTCATGGCATCTAGATGGATATGAAAAATTAAACCCTTGGGGGTTCCCAATACATGGATGCATCGTTGGCTTTAGCCGAGGCATACTATGGCTTAAAGTTGCACGCTCAAATAATTTGCCAGAGAATCCAGCAAAGTATTTTGTAGACACTGTTGCTGAATTAGGTGTCCCAATTAAACTGGTTACAGATCTGGGTACTGAGAATGGCTTAGTGTTATCTCAGAGAAAATGATGATGCTCACAGGTATGTACCCTCCCCAAAAAATGAAAGAATTGAAGGATGGTGGAGTTTCTTTTGCAAGAGTCGGACATTATGGTGGAGACGGTTTTTCAAGACTTACATGTAGAAACCCAGGGTGTAATTGATACAACAGCTGAAATCCACACAGAGTGTCTTTGGTACTGCTTCTGTTTTGTATTGCAGAAGGAGTGTGATCAGGTTAAAGAACACTTGAACACTCATTATATTAGAAAATCCAGGCATGACATGCACTGTGCTTGGAAGGCCAGACTAATTGTTCTTCCTACAGAGTACCATGGAGGTGCAACAGATTTGCTTTTAAAGGTACATTTGACAGAAGTCAATGAAGTTTCACAACAGTGCATCTATGAAACAGAGAACAGTGTCCATCAGGAATTCTTTGAATATGTCAAGGACAGTCTAAGGGCATCAAAACTCGCAACTTGGCAAGATGCACTCGAGTTATTTCAAAAACTAATTTGTATAGCTACAAATGGTTACACTGGGTAGATGTTTTATGGTAGGGGAAATGATTAGCATATACTGAATGGCTCTGACTAGCACATTAGAACCCCACACTTCTGCAAGAACTCCTGTTTCCCCTCCCAGGCAGATATGGTTGTTTCATTAGGGACATTTAGCGAGAGATCAGGTTTACATTGTCAAGCTGGTTCTATTTTTGACAGGGTTAGCAGGGCTGTGACTAAAAGTGGGACGGGGACGTGGGACTTGGGACGCGAGGACACGGTGACGCCGGGACGTAGGACTCGGGGACGCGGGGACGTGGGGACGTGGGACGCGGGGACGCGAGGACGCGGGGACATGGGACTCGGGGACGTGGGGACGCGGGACGTGGGGACGTGGGACTCGGGGACGTAGGACTCGGGGACGCCGGGGCGTGGGACTCGGGGACGCGAGGACGTGATAAACAAACAACACCCGAATTTTCCGCTGAATTTGCAATTTACAGTTCTCGGTGGTTAAGAGAAAGGTATTACATGATGGAGTTTGTCAGCAGACCAGTAGCCATCGTCCTTGTTCTGCCGGATATGTTTGCTTGCCTATTTTACCGTGAGAGCCCTGGGAACACAATAGCTTCAGCGCAGGGGATCTTATACCTCGTGGGCAG
>JAEMWC010000128.1:527500-555000 GCA_016490735.1 Pachyseris speciosa
GCTGAAAAGGTCGCCAAAATGGGAGATTTGCCGTCAAATTCAACTAAGTAATGGAAAATTTCTAGTCCGAAGCATAAAACTTTAGATCAAGTCAGTGGATTAACGACGTCCACGTCAACGCTGTGCAATACCTCGTTCGACTCCACTCTCCTTCCGACACTTCGACTAGGTCACCTGAAGATGTGTTAGACTGTGAAAATACTTTTAACTGGGCACTCTGGGAAGAATTATATCAAGGCTTGATGGACGGCTTTTTGGATGTATCTAAAGCGTTGTGAAAGGGATTGTATTCGCGCCGCGACTGCATTCGACAACACATAAATTTTCCCGCTGTGCTGTGAGCATGACTAAAGACGAAGGATGTGCGATTTACGCAGTGGCCCGATGTAGCCTTTTTGACGATTGGAGAAGGTATTTACCGTTGACCTTTTATTTAGTCGTTTTCTTCAAAACACTTACGGACAACCGATAAGCCAGATAAGCGTTGTCTTTCTTTATGTGCCCAACTTTTGTATGGCTCGGCAAGAAGTTAAGCCTACTCTCAAATTTGGTTTTCAAGTTTATCGTAAGTTTGATTGTGAAGAAGGTTTTCAGGATTTCTGTGTTGGACCCATTCTTATAGCAAATTACATTTTAATTTCCCCTCAATTTAAAAAATAGATTCAAATGAAATTTACCGTAAGCTTAAGCTTATAATTCAAACATTGTTGTAAAAAGGTTTTTCATCAGAATACCATTGCAAATAGGTGCCACAAACCAGAAGCGTAACACTTTGTAAAACTGCCAAATCTATTAAAACAATTATTTGCTAATCTTTCTTTGTTTTTTTCGACTGGTTCTTGGTCGGTTTTGACATAAACTTAAGTACTTGACGTCTTCAGAGTTATTAAGCTTAGGTACTTTCCGCGTTAAGCGCGCACGTTCACGAACTCGCACAAACAGCCGTGATTTTAAAACTTTTCTCTGTTTTTGCTGAATCTTTGACATACAATTTTTAGCCTTATAAAATTGAATTAAATTATGTGAACCCCCATGCATTACAACCTCTGTGAAAACGTTTTTTTGTATCACAGTAATTTTTCAGATACAACAAAATGTTTCGCCACTCAAATTAAACTTATGTGTCGGAATCGTGTAATTCATTAGGGTAATCCATTTGAAAGCACGAACTGTTCCAGTATTTGTTTATGCGCAACTATTTTTCTTAGGCCAATACTTTGAATAATGGTTTTATTGTACACTTTGTTATAATTGTAATAGGGAATTAAGTTCATGGACAGTATAAAATAAAGTTTTGATGTCTGTGCGAATGAAAGTAACGTTTTAAGTTCTGGTTGAAAATAAAGTAATCATTTATTCCGTCACTGTTTAAGATACGTTTTTAACCTTCAAATATCGTATTTAGTAAAATTACTGAGCTTGCATCGGTTGCCTTAAGCAACTTAAATTGTTTCATTTAATGTTAGCATTAATTTGATTTCATTCGCATTGCTGCAACTTCTAGTTTAAGTTTTATAATTTCAAGAATTAAACAACACTTTTTAGGTGGGAAGTGCATTTAAGTGTACCACAAACGCACTTTTTTTTGTTTTGTTTTTTAACAAACAGCAACAACTATCTGTATCAACTTACCTTCTCAAGTATACATTGTCCCTGAGCAGACAGCAGCCATAAAAAAAATAATAATTAAAAAAGTCGTCAAAAGTTCCGTTTAAAGAAAATGCAAGTCCAGTCCGTTGTCCAGTCCTTGGAATTTTTTTTTTCTACTAACCTTTTGTAGCGCGGCGTCGCAGTGAACAAAAAGCGCGCGAAAGTATAGCCTCGTTTTCGTTTTTTCCTCCAGGCCCTCTCCTCTGAAAACAATCTTAAACATCGATCCTCGCCAAAAGCAATTGAAATTAGAAGAAACTGACAACGCCATCATAAAGAGCATACTCTCAAGCCTTAGGCAAAATTTTCTTTTATTCCTACCTCAAATGGTCGTTGAGCAGGAAGCTGACAAACTTTTCAGTTAGATTTTCTACTGCCGCACTTTTTTAGGAAAAAGTAATCATGGCCATTTTTTAAAACACTATTTATTAAACTACAACTTCGCTTAAAAATATTCTTGGAGGAAGGTTCTAGTAAACTTTTAGAGCGAATATTAAACTTCGGTCCGTTCTGGTCACGTGACCGATGACGTCACAGCATTAAAAATGACAAAATTGTATATTTTATAACAATATCTACCAATATCCAAATTTTTGTTTCCTCGCGTTTAATGCAACGCGAGGTAGCACTTGTACCCAGACTCCCACTTTTTGAAAATTGTATATACCTCCCTTAATATTTATATTTTGTTCGGTACCCGGGCAGTCCGAAATGGCTCACACCATTGTGCTTCAAACCACGTTGACTGCTTTTTCAATAACAAAATAATTTCGTCACAGTGAGCAAAAACGCACTTGTGAGCAAAGTCACGTGACCAATGACGTCATCGCCCTTAGTCTTGTACAATAATTAGTTTGTGGTAAGACTTATTTCTAGACAACGTGGGGGTCTTGCTGCCCTCAAACTGACCAAGTTATTTGGGACTGACGATTTTCCAGCTGCAAAGGATTCTGGGAAGGTTCTTATTATAATTATATATTGTTATTTAATTATTTAATTATTAGCGTGTTGATTCGTTTCCGAAAAGCCTTCTCCGCAGATATTGAAGGTATGTTCCACCAGACCAGAGTGACGCCGAGTGACACAGGTTCTCTCATATTTGTGTGGTGGTCAGACAGTATTGATGACCCTGCTAAAGAGTACAATATGCTAGCGCACGTGTTTGGTGCTAAGTCATCGCCCTGCTGTGCCAACAAGGCCTTGAAGATGACATTTCAAGGCAATGCTGGAAACTACTCACCCGAAGCCATCAAAACCGTAAGCAAAAATTTCTCTGTGGATGACATCCGAAAGTCAGTGTCGAGTACTGAACAAGCCATCCATCTGGTCTCAGATCCAACCAACTTGTTGAAAGAGGGAGGCTTTCAACTCACCAAGTTTGCAAGACCCGGCTCTTTGGCACGCCGACAACAGTACAAGTACACAGTTTTGCTGATGCATCCAGGCGTGGTTATGACACAGTGTCATATCTACAATGTCCTTCGTGGAAACATTCCAATCTCTGAAGAAGACAAAGAGGCAAACCCTTGCTCAAGAGGGTGGAGGCTTTATTCAAGATTTGTTGATACCGGCCAGTTGTAATTAGCTTGGGGCCCCGAATGTTATAAAAATCGCGAACTTCTCTTTAGTGCGATCCGTTGGTTCTTTTCGTTAGCGAGTGCTGGTCAATATGATGAAGAGAAAAATTGATTGGGATAAAAAGGAAGAGACTGATTATGAGAACACTAACACAAGTGAAGAGGAAAGTGATAACGAAGAACCTCGAATTAAAGATGTTTCAGAAGGACTTTCCCAAGCCGTTTCCAGACAACAGGCCTCCGATTTATTACACAGCATGGCGGCTTCCAAGGATATCTTGTTTTGGACACCTCGTGGACAGTTACTTCGAAACCAGCCCATAATACCAGTGACCAACATCTCAGAACTGGTTTAATATGTGTTACTCCCTTATAAAGATGTTGCCAGACCCCGCGTCCTCAGAACATTTATAGATGGGATGGCAGAGTTAGGAACCAATAAGCTCATAACTAAGTGAAGTACGATCGTCCGGGTGAGCGTAGTCCTGAGAAGGACTGTTTGTGGTGACATTGACTTAAGTTTCGACAACCTGAACGGAAGTCATCATCGAGTCAAGTGATTTGATTAACGTCAGGAGATGGTATAAGTACTCTGGTCGTAGATGTGATTGGTCAACGAAGTCGTGATGTTATTGGTTGTCTGTCGTCAGTTAAGCCGTGATGTTATTGGCTGTGAAGACTGTAAATCGTGATTGGTGCCTTTCGATCCGTCTTTTATTAGTCATATGTTCGTAGCGCCAGCAGATCTTAACACCACCCGTGACAAAAACTCTGAGAACCTTAGACAATGAAATGAGCGATATTTTATCCAGCAAGAAATTAGATGATGAAGCAAAGGCGAAGCTTTATAATCAAGTGTTGCAGCGCTATTTGACTTATTATGATCAGCGAAAAGGTCAACCCCTCCACGTAAAGTTGACAGCCGTCAATCCCACAGAAACACCCAAACCAGAGAAAAGTAAGGAACCTGCAGAGGAATCTTCTCCTGAAAAATCTATTTCAACCACCGTGGAGCAAGAAGTGATGAAAAGTGTACCCAAAATTTACAAGAACGGAGCGCGCCAATTGTTGGACAAAATTAAAGAAAATCGAGATGTGTTGGACTGGAACGATAAAGGAAAATTGGTGCACGAAAACAAACCGATTACCGGCTATCACGGGGTGGATTTGGTCAATGATGTGCTGCGTCACTGAAAGGATTTGAACCCGTGGGATGGTCGGTGTTTGCGAGGGGTCTGACCCAAATGAATGTACCAGAAAATCAGTGCGTAATCCCCAGAGGCAGAGTGCTATTCGAGAATTTAAAGCAAGCGTGAGAGAAGAGACCCATGACAGTCCTTCCCGTTGGCTACCTACCCCATCCGTGACGGTATCTCCTACGAGAAAGAAAAGGCGAAGCGAAGCGCCCTCAGGCTGTGCGCTGGTTGCGACTACAGACAATAAAAAAGAGCACTTGAATTTTATCTTTCAATTTGTAATCTTTATTTTGTTCACTCAATAAAATGGGTTGAAAAGAAATTACATGGTGTGTTTACTGAGCTTTGTGTTGTGCTGTTGCCCTTTGTTTCTTTACATCGGTGTGATATTTCGGGAGACTAAGACGAGGGAAGTGTTTCTCAATAAACCGTATTACAAGAAAATCATTTATCCTTTTATTGCTGCAAAAACGGTGTACAATCGTGCTCATGCTGACTTGTCTAGAGCGAAATAAGGCAAAATACAAACAGTAATGACCGCAGACTTTCGAGTTTACGCTTTGCAATGTCACAGTATTAGAAATCCAGCTGTTAGAATTGTTGTTCAAAGAACTAGTAAACGTTCTTGAATATTGCTTGGAGGCAATCCGTAAGAGTCGAGAAATTCTCCCTCTCGTTCCTTGGTGAAATAAAATGCAATCCAGTGTGATCCAGACTTTTCACTAGTATCCACATTGACGATGAACAGGGCTGGGTAAGACAAAACACTGGTTGGTAGTTTGTCTGAAGGGTAGACTCCTTGAAACACACCTCTGGTATATTTATCCTTTCTTAAAATGAGCGTCTGATGAATGGTGTCCATATGTATTTTCTCACGTTATGGAATGTACGCTATTGTAGCTCGGGTGTTTCGGTATTCACACTTTGGTGTGCATAGTCTGGTAGAACGCATGACTATTTGTAGTCAGGTATATAAGACATTTCTCGCAGTTCAAGGTCACTCGACGGCATCTCTCGTTACCTTTCTGTAAAATTTCCTTTGTGATATTCGTGCTTGTACGCCAATGTAATGTAATCAGTGCCGACTACTAAGGTTGTCAGGAAGATGTTTGATAATTCGAGAGGTACTGATATGAGCATTATAATAAACGTTTGTTGTAAGCTTTTTGTTAAGTTGAGCTTTATTTTCTTGCCTGCAGAAATGTTCAGAATACTTATCATTGTATACTTGGTATTTACAGTATAGCTTTGTAGTCTCCCATGTACGCCTATATATTCTGTAATTTTACTGCCCTTGTATTAACGCGTCATAACAGCTGGAAATAAACGAGACGCCTATTCCTGATCCTTGTCTGCGTCTGATGATATTTAGTGTGAAAATGATTTGTTCTCGTTTCACTGCAGAGTGATTAGAGTGGTCGTACAGAACGTTTCGGTTTGCGTCGATCTCAATCACGTTTTGAAAACTGCGTAGATGATGAGGTTGACTGTATGGGCGAGTGTTTGAACAAAATGAAGTTCTACTCGCAAGTTGCCTTATAAGCTGGTTGCCTTATAAGTTGTTTTATAAGCTCAAAAAATTCTCACGGGCAGTGATCTGGGGTCAAATCAAACGCTAATAAGGTGTATCCCTGGTGATAATCGCCTCGAGTCAACTGATTTCCTGTATCCTGGGAAAATTTTTCAATGCCGGAGAAAAGGCTCTGATTCACGGCGCAGAATGCCGCGACACATCCGGGTACTTTTTGCATACTCCGGAGGTAAATTTGAAAGGTCCTCCGAGAAAAGAGAGCGAAACAAGAAAGAAAATGGCTATAAATCGCCTACTTACGCCTACGTTTTTCTGTTTTACACACAATCTAGTTGCCGTAGCTGCTTGTCAGCATATGGGTTTTGTAGAAGAGGGTTCAATAAACAAATTTATACCAAAGTTTGTTTTCTATGGTTTCTATAACCATTATCGAATATGCTTTGAAAAACTTAAAAAAAAACTATTCACGAAAGTTCACCGTCAGCATATGGAAAAGTTACTTCTATGTTTCAGGAAGGCTTGTGAAAATTTTCGCTAGTGCACGAAGCCTAGAAGTACTATCGAAACCGAATTTTTCCGAAGCAACTTCTGGCCACCCAGAATTTGAGGTCGAGGAGCACGGTTGACCGATTTTAAAACTCCCGCGAGTGTACTAAATTATGCAAAACTCCACCTCCGCAAACAATAGCGCACACGCCGCCGCAATTTAGCATTGAAATTGAGATGTTGCGCTAACAATACTTCGCAAGCTTCAAGTTATCTGTTCTTATTGAACGAATTCGGAAGCGTAACCATTAGCAACGTATATCAGAGCAGCTTAAGCGTAACACTCTTCGTTTGCCGCAGCAAAAGAAAGATCGTCTCAAAAATTTAGATTTATGCTATGTGCAGTTCCGTTCAAGAAAAGCAGCGTGTTGATCGGGAGCTCTCTTCAGAGCTCGCAATACATCGTGCCGCATTGTGATAGTTTCGTTACAGGCCAGGGACGAAGTGCGAGTCTCTCTCTGCATTCATCGGCGCGAAGTGGATCACAGACCTGCTCTTGAAGGCGGCGATGAGATCTTCAGGCATATGTTCGGCTGGTTCCCATGTATTTTCAGTCGTGGAGTAGTCCATCCACTGGATGAAGTACTCCGCTTTGCCTCCCCGAACTCGCCTTGCGACGACACGCTCAACTTCGTAAGCGAGGGTTGTCCAATACTCCGACATAATGAGATTCATGATACCTTGTGATAGACATAACAGTTTTGTGACACATGAAGAACGGGACACTTTGTGATGTCTATTGTGACGTACTATGAATCTCATTATGTCAGAGTATAGGACATGTGTGTTGTATTCTTGGATAAGTCAAAACGGATCCAAATTTAAATAATTATGCCATGTTCCCTCAGGCGAAAGCTTGGCGCTTAGGCGAGCGCTTTTTGCTTGTTTGCTTTGAAAACCGCCTGTTCTTCATAACACTATTTTAGACTATCAGGACTAGTTAGTCAACTTTGGTCGAGCTTTTCGTCTGTAGAGGCGAACAACTTGTTTGGGGAAGAAGCGTCAATAAAGTTGAACAAACCGTCCGCCGCAGCAATTGGGAAAAGCGGACTTTTCGAGCATAAGACACCGTCTACCGTCACCTGGTCAACCGTTTCATAGAAACGCCAAGCGAATGACTTGCACATTGCCCTTCCTATAAACCTGCGATCAGGCAAATTTATCATGCTCTTTACGGATCCTCTTCACTAGGTTCGAGCGTAAAAGCACGTAAAAACGAAAAGTGAGGAGGCGGAAAATTTCGTCTGATCGTAGATTTAAGTATCACTTGTAAACCGCCTGTCCTAATGGGTTGAGAACTCGGATAACGTTTTGACAATAAGAAATCCATCAAGTCTAATAAATATTTTGCTGCACTTACGAATTTCTTGACAAAATTCTTTTAAAGAGTGCGACCCGCCTTTGACTAGAACGCTATTGTTCACTTCATCGCACCTAGGGAATTACTTTGCACATCCAATCGTTTGATTGACAACAGCTGAAATCTCTAAAGTGACTCGGGTATTCCCAAAGCTAACTCTGTAGACCAATCACAACGGACTGGCTCTGGATATGCAAATTCTTATGCCGTGCGTCGTAAAACTGGGCGCTGTAAGTACATGTCACGAAAGACAATAGCATATGAACATATGAACCCACAATTGACCTGCTCCCAACGTCAGTGGCTTCTAGCTTAGTTGGCTAGAGCATCGCACCGGTAATCGCGGGGTCACGGGTTCAAACCCCGTTGAAGTCCTAAATTTTTTCAGGTTTCTTTTCGCAATTGCATAAATTGCGCTCACAACTGCGAGGATCATTCTTCATATGATTTCATTTCCGCAGTTCATATATGATTCATTTCATATATCATTCACACTCATTTCTTTCACGGGAAGATATGAACCTACAATTGACCTGCTCCCAACGTCAGTGGCTTCATAGCTCAGTTGGTTAGAGCATCGCACCGGTAATCGCGAGGTCACGGGTTCAAACCCCTTTGAAATCCTGATTTTTTTTTTTCAGGCTTCTTTTCGCAATTGCGTAAATTGCGTTCACAACTACGAGGATCATTCTTCATTTGATTTCATTTCCGCAGTTCATATATGATTCATTTCATATATCATTCACGCATTCTGCGCGATGTGCCGGCTATGAAATTCTGACCACCAGCCACGTCAAATTTCAGAAACAGAGCTTTTCGAGGGATTTGCTCACCATCCACGTACACTCCTACTTGGGTTAAGTTGTGATGTTTGAAGTCGAAGGAATTGGTACCGTAATTCCCGTATAAGCCTTTGTATCCAGTAATCCCAATACTATCCGTTTCGGAATTTGACCCAGAAAGATGTTATCCGGAGTGAAGGTAGGGAACCCTCTGGGAATAGACACGACTTTGCACTCGATTCGACGAATCGGATACTTTGCGGTCGCTTGTTTCAATGCGGCCGCATGTCCTAGACTGATGACGGGTGCTACTTTCACTTTCCTTACATATAGGGTGGCCTGTAGAACAACCACCTTGAACTGAGGATTCTTAGCCGACGAGACCAGACAGAAAGCATACTTGGTTCTGTTTAGTCTTATTCTTACATCGAGTCCGTTTAGAAATAAGCGTTCTTGGAAGAAAAGATCATTGTGTATGGGTCCCATCATATCCACCGTGTTGCTGTTTATAGTAAATGCATAGCGAGCTTTTAAGCCCAGCTTTGCACCAGCATATTGAGCCACTGGATTCACTACAGCCATCTTGCCTGGGGTATCTTTGTAAAACAGCGACATTGACAAATGACTTGTCTTGGCTTCTTCTCCATAGTTTAGTAGCGTCTCAAGCATGGCACGATATGGGTAGGTATTGGTGGAGGGAGAAATCATTCGTTCGTTCAGGGCCACGTCCACTTGAGAAAACAGGGAATGCAAAAGTAGGTTCATGGCTCCCACTTGTGTTTCTGGGTCTAAGTTGGCACCGTCTGGTTTGGTGATCTTAGCCTTCACATACAGTTGTGTTCGTGCTAAATCCAGATATTCTTCTCCGCTTCCAGATACGTTAAATTCGATAGGGCCAGTGTCGGTGATGTTGCTGAGAGGGTGATACTCAATTCATTGACCGTTGCTGATAGAGGTTTGTGTTGAAGGGATGCTAAACAAATCCAGTTCTGATTTAGTACACTTGTTTGACTCGTGATGAACAAAGGCCATTATTCACTTATTGAAAACAGTCACTCAAGTCTCCTTTCTTCTTCTTCTGCTGTAGAGATGCTTTCACTCTCTTGCCTGGAGGTGAACTGATGTTTGCCCCTGGCACTTTCCTTTTTGTAGCTTTCCGACCAGCTCCTAACTGCGATGAATTCTGGGAAGAAATGTCTTGTCTGAAGAAATGTCTTTCCCGTTTGCTGACTGCGGTTTTAACATTATCTCCTTCCAGAACATCTTGAGCCACTTGGACTCCGGTTTGTAATGCCTTTTTGCCTAGCACTTAAACACCTTGGTGTAAATGAGGTATCGCCCAGCGAAACAGACCTTTAAATATAGAACCTAAGCCATATTCCTGCTGAAATCGGGACTCGTGCAAAGCCGGTAAATTACCTCCTTTTTGTTTAGCTTGGTTAAATAGTATTCTTCGTAGAACTTGTTGTTTGGGATGTTTCTTCATTTTTAATGGTTCGCGGTTCTGCTCTGACGAAAATGAAGTGTAAGCAGCACTTTCCTAAGCTCAAATGGCACTGATTCTCCTGTGTCCCGCGTTCTATTGACTTCGATCGTTTCAAACTCTTTTCTGCTGACAGGTAAGTAGTGCGCGCGTTCAAACCACTTACTAAGGCGTTGACCGTCATCACCTTCCACGGGCACAATTCGAAGCAAAAGTACCAGCGCATCTCCGACGAGTTGTGCTCGAACAATATCACTGTAAACGTAAAGATCGTGAAACCCTTGCTCCAAATCTGCTTCTCTCTCAGCGATGGAAGTGCTTGAAATCCGAGTATTGGAAGAAAACCCGAGCATTTTCCCGATGTCAGAAAAATACACTTCGGCGCCATTTTGTAAGTGAACGGTTACTTTTCGATTCAGGGAAGCAAAGGAAAATTGCACATCGTCTTTGAAGAGATCATCCTCACCGACCACTTCGTTCATCTTAGCTATAACATCGGTGATAGAGGAGTAATGTCCCGGTGGAATAATAAGTACCTTCCACACACCATGTGGGGGGAATGTCGGTTACAGCTACTTCCCAGTCACCCGATAAAATGATAAACTTATCGGGACTACTATTGCTACGGAGATGGAGATAAAACTGTGTTACCTCCATCGTTTCTTGAGTTCAAATGAGATTTGTACTGGAGGTATTCTTAATTTATTAGAAATTACGCAACAATCAAATTACTTTTTTCACCTTTCTTTTATTCATCATACGCAAAGCCTACATTACAATTTCGAGGTATCACTTTCAGCAACCCAGCTGTTAAACTTGTCTGGGTATCCTTTCCATTTCACAAAATATTCCATCACTCCTTTGCGTTTTCGTTTACGCAAAACTTTTTCAACTCGGTGACATAATAATAATAATAATAATAATAATAATAATAATAATAATAATAATAATAGCGATTTATTAGTAGTACTTCCACGAGGTGGCTCTTCGCCTACTAATTACAAACTTAAATCAAATCAAATTAAATCAAATGTTGGTTTTTGAGGAAAGGGGAAAACCGGAGTACCCGGAGAAAAACCTCTCGGAGCAGAATAGAGAATCAACAAACTCAGCCCACATATGACGCCGAGTCCGGGAATCGAACCCGGGACACATTGGTGGAAGGCGAGTGCTCTCACCACTGCGCCAACCCTGCTCCCCACCACATCATCGTTCTTAAGCACCTTTTTTAATTCGTAAAATGCTCCATCCAAGATTTCACCTGCATCATCTTTCAATTTATAGACAGGCACTTGCTGCACCATTCGCTTGCACACTGTGAAAATCTCCTCTGTAATATTAGGGAGGTAAGACTTTTCAAACATTCGCTTCACTTTGCTGATTCTAACGTGATCTCCCACTTGAAATTTAAATCGCACACGCTTGTCAACATCATTGCCGTACAACATATTCCACACTTTAGCTTCATTGGTTTTAGTCACTTGATTTGGTTTCAGCTTGATGCTACGATGGTTGGTGTTATAGTAAGATTTTACCAATTGGGGTACTACGTCGATATAGGTCGGAGTGTAATTTTTAGCTGTGAAGTACTTGTCAAGAAAGGCGTAGTGCTTGATTCGACTTGCATGTTTGGAGCAATGTTTTAAAGAATATCGCAGATAGAAGTTTTTTTTTCCTAGCAAAGCGATTGCAAGAGTGATACTACCAACGGAAAGCGCGCCTTTATTTTGACAATATAATAGATTCTACATGAGCCAATCAGGGTTAAAAGAGACAGGGCAAGTCTGGGCAAGCCTATTGTTTCTATGGCAGAAGTATGCAGGAAATCCAAATTGTTAGAGTGCGGAAATCCAAATTAGTTTGCAAGAAATCCGAGGAAATCAGAGGAAATCCAAAACGGGGATAATTCTAACGAAGATATACTACTGTAGATAAAACACGTAGGATTCTGTTTGCCTATGTCTTTCTCATTTTTCATTTAATTGTGGAGGGTATATAATAGTTGTTGATTAATTTGAATTTGTTTCCTGCTGAAAGTGACACTAAAGACCGTATTGAATTGATAATAAAAACGCACTCGCGTAATTTGTAATCAGTATGCTGCAGCTGCTCGATTCATTTTGGTGATCATCAGATAAGATCTTGTTAATCCCTCGCTAAGCTGCACACTGAGCGGGTTGAGAAAAAAAGGAAATAAAATAAAAAGGAAAAACACAACTCAGAGTTTACTCAGAGGTATTTTTGCTTTTTGCGCGTTGCTTTCCTTTTGCTTTCTGTTTCGTTTGATTAATTAGATAACAGGTCGCCATTATTTGAGTCAGGCATGAGAACAAAGAGCTGTATAGTGAAATTGTTTACAAAGGAGAAAACATAATTGTAGCTTGTGCCACTACAAATTACCATTAAGAACTGTAAAACTTACAATGTGGGACTTTCTTAACCGGCAGAATCAAGATGGCTGTTCTAAAACCAGTGTTGCTTCTCCTTGTGCATAGTGGTGGTCATAGCCTGAACCAATGTGGAAAACGTGAAGAAAAATGTTGAACGAAAAACGTAACCACGTTAGTCTGAATTTCAGGGGGAGGAAACGGCTGAAATTCAGACTAGTAACCACGTAAGCTAATTTTTTTTTTTTACTAAATTTATCACTGATGACAAGTGTTTTAAATTTTATCGTTTGCATTGAATAAACTACATGTTTTTGTAGTTTCTCCAGAGGAAACAAAAGTCAGTGATCAAATTGAAAGACAAAAGGACGAGATAAAGAAAAAGCAAGAGAAAGTGAAAGAACTCATCGATAGAGTAGCTGCACAGATTGAAAGCAGCAGTTGTTCAGGTTGGTATTTTTCATTGCTTATATCCAGCCATTTCGTTTCAAAAATAGGCACCCAAGGGTTGCATGTCTTCATCGCATGTGACTGACCCGAAAACCCAATAAACTACAGTAAATTTGGATCGCAATGGTACTCAAAGGATATTTTTTTTTCAACTTGTACTGAAAATCCTACATGGGATTCACTTATTGACAATCCGCACTAGCGAAAAACGGTGTTACTTGAAATAAATTTTCTGTCATCACCAACGTTCAACAAATGCAGATGGTTTGTCGCGCTTTACAAATTTTGTTCAAGACGAGAAAATCTGGGAAGGCAACGCCGGCAAAATTTTCCCTGGTTAAAATTGAACAAAACGACTAAATAAACAGAAATCCGTTTTTTTTTTCTTTTCTTCTTGAATAAAATTTCTTATAAAAGCTATTATTCATTCCAGTAGCTCCTGGTACGGACAGAACAATGTGTCCTGTTGCGTAACCGAATTTTTGTAGTTTTCAAAGTCAGTCAACAATGATGAATCCTGGTGACTCGAGGCGAAAACAATGGGTTTCCGTATGAGCAGGCCGAAGCCTCAGGCCGAAGTCTCAAGATTTTGGGCGAAGCTTCAAGACGATGGAATGTCCCCGCCTATGACGATAACTAAATGCACTTTGCTGGGCGCAGTCATGAAACTACAATGCTTTCCGAAGAACAGGGGCTCACGAATAACTCTTTCAAGATTGTTAACCAGTTCGACAGACTGTGTAGAGTGTAAATAGTTCCGAGTGCGGGCGGACGGAAGCCTTTTTCCCAAATATTGTCAGTACAAAAGTTTTATTTTGATTTTTGATAGGCAATGACTATATTTTCTCGTTGTGCGGATCGAGCCTTACTGAAATTCTCAATTATTAAAATGCGCCTGCAAATGCTTCTATTATGAGAATTTTAGAGATGTTCTATAATACTTTTAATGAATCAGATGGTTCTGTGGACACCCATGAATATTCCTTGTTCAAATTAGTACTGGTTATTCGTTGTATAAATTGTAATATCAGAAACGTAAGTTTCTTAAGGTGCAAAACCGGTTTCTGGCAATTGTACTTTGATGGATCATCACCGCTACCGATATTTATAAGTTGTTGCCCTTATAGTGGTATCAAAGAAATCCCGAATGAAAACGTTTTCCACTTAATGAGCATTACCTCCAACGTCTTTTAATTTGCCTGGATCTGTATAAATTAAATTTAGCCAGGAACAGAAAAATACAAACGAAATGCGTAGTAAATAAACATCGCAGGCTTCCAGAATGAAGAGCCTGTCTCCCTAAGGAACGACCAGTGATTTTGGACTGAAAAATATTTTTATTTTTATTTGCTACAATTTAAAAGCCTTTACCGTAGTAATAACAAAAATTCATTTCATTTGATCGTAAAGGATTGGTCTATTTTGTTACGATTTATCAAAATTCTTACTGGTCTCTGATGGTTATCTCGGGCTGAAAACTGAAGAAGTCACGCACTTTACCATTGCTATAACAAACTAGCAATTAGCTGACGAGACCTAATTCTGCATTTTTCTTTTTCTTTTCCTAGAAATGACCGCAAATTCGAAGTTATGGTAATATTTGTATACTTTGGATGTTTATAGATTTTAGAACCGTTTGAATTTCAAGAAATTTCGAATTTTCTGATATCTTTCTTGCTTCAACCGTAGAAGTCTGTCCGAATAAGTCATCCCTGGATCCTGCAAACCGTGGATTTCGTGTATTTCTCTCAATCAAGTTTTATCGACGTCTCGATCTTGTTTCTAATAAAATTTGCAGTAAGCGTCCAATTTCGTCACGTCCGAACTTTGGCATCCTCTGTTGGCTGTGTCTGGTTCAAAAGCATACTACTCTTTGAGATTATGTAAAATATCTTTAGGACTTCTAAAAAGTATATTTTTAAACAAACTACCATGGAAATGACACGAATCAAGGACAGTTTAGTTCAGTCTTGGAACGAAGGTTAAAATACTCGTTCCCAGTGCCCCGCAGTGCCCAAAAGCTTTTGAAGCAATGGAGTGTTCTTTTTCCCAACAAGGCAAATCCGGTTGCGGTGATTTTCGGGGTTCAACCCACGTAGTAAGTAAATTACGAGAATGTCAAGAAGTCATCACGCACCACTTGCAAGCGTGCCACCTCTCAAAGCTTACTGGGATTCTGGAATACGAACTAATACTTGCCAGGACGGGATTATTTGACATGCCATTACACAGGCAGGAAGAAATGTGTGTTTGTCCGAAACACAGATATAATGTAGGCCGAAATTGGCGTCCTCTAAGGACGTGTCAGTATCCCCTTCATTCCGGAGCCAGGAAAAAGCCAAGAAACAGAAATGTCGTGAATATGCAGATGTCCAACAATATACATAATTCCTGTTGGGTCGGGTGAGTGTTTGGTTATTTTTATTTCTGGTGCGTGGTTTAATAAACTATAGTGACAAGGCGAGATTAGAATACTAATGAAGACAAAAAATATCAATTTTTGGGAAAAAAATGTACTGGTTTTGCGATTTTGTGATGAGGCGTTTAATGTGACAAACAATTTGAAATGAAATTAAGCACTCCTTGGAATAGTTTCGCTGCATTAAAATTGGGTCTTACTTTTTGCTTAAAGTCATAGTTTTTTCAATAATATTGAAGAATCCCAGAAATAATATTCCAGAATCACAGTAAGCTTTGAGAGGTGGCACGCTTGCAAGTGGTGCGTTATGTTTTCTTGACATTTTCGTAATTTACTTACTACGTGGGTTGAGCCCCCAAAAATCACCGCAACCGGATTTGCCTTGTTGGGAAAAAATAACACTCCATTGCTTCAAGAGCTTTTGGGCACTTCAGGGCATTGGGAGCGAGTATTTTCACCTTCGTTCCAAGACTGAACTAAACTGTTTCGAAATGTTACCATAACTTCGAATTTGTGGTCATTCCTAGTTTCTATTTACTTATGAAGGAAGTTCCAAACGGGTACCACACTATTTTTATGCGCTCTCTGTCATGTACTGACAAGGGATTCGATAACACACCCAAAACAACATGGCGGTTCACGCGAAGCACACTTTTTATTGAACCCATGTGTACGCATTTAATTACTATATATGGGAAACCATAACATCTCCTCCACACGAAAACACTGATTAGTTCCTGGCTTGTAAACCATGCTTAAATCACAATCTAAAAACAAACGAACTAAACCAACAAACAGTGTTCAGTACTCTACTGTCTCTAATAAATAACAGTTCAGAGATCGAGTCTCTGTGGTGCCTTGCACACTCTCTGGGGATACCACCGCTCACGGACTGTAGGACTTGCTGGCGTTGCTTCCGAAGGATCGGTAACTGCAGTTTCACTGGCTCACTGACCTCCCCAGTATCGGGTGCAACTGCATGTAATCATGCGCTTAGCCTCTGTAAAGGCTTGCTCGCACTGTCCAGTCCACTGCCATTTGCTATTTTGCTCTAACAACTTGTGAAGTGGGTGAAGAACTGTGGACGCATTAGGCAGGAAGCGGTTGTAGTAGTGAACGAGTCCTAAGAATGAGCGAAGCTTCGACAAATTGTCGGGTCTAGGCGCGCTAACTACTGTCTCAATCTTCTATTGTATTTTGTGGAGACCTTCTTTGTCGATCTCATGCCCACAGAAATGAACTCTATCCTTGAAGAACTCGTACTTCTCTTTGTTGACCTTTCTTATTGTTTTATAGTTTTACATATTTTATTGAATATTGTAATTACTTTGAAAAGCCAGAATTTGGAAAGTAATAAAGTTATTATTATTATTAGTAGTAGTAGTATTATTTTTATTAGTATTATTATTATTATTATTAATGAGCCAATCAGAAGTAGAAGTTTCCACTATGGCGATTTCACGCACGAAGCTAAAATCGTGCACTATTATTAGCTCACTGCATGGAAATTCGGGGCTGCTTACCCAGTCTGTTCCCATTTTTAGCACTTGAGTAGATGCCAACAACACTTTTAACCAGCCGTGCCTGAGACTGGTCAAGATTAGTCGTTGGAAATGCCAACGGCACCAATATAGTAGGTACTAGTAGTGGCAGCTAAACTCTCGTGTCGCTTATACTGACAAACCAGGGAGTGAAATAACGAAGTTTGCAAGGCAAGAAAGAGAATTTCCGCACATTTTGCCGCGGATTTCACCTGTGGCATCGCACTTGAAGCTATTTCAGAAGTTTGTCAGCATCGTCATTCTTGATAGCAATGCCAGTAGCCTGGTAGGCAAGTTTAAAAAGCCATCAATCATAATCTCATGATCAGTTGTCTTGCTGGCAACAACGGTTTCGTTCCTTTTGTAAAATTTTTATGAAACCATTTATGAGTCAGATTAACTCCAATGTATTCCTTCTGAAGTAGTGCGCGGTTTGAAGAAGTGCGAGGTGTCACTTGTACCATCTGCCTCCAGCAGGTCAAAGATTTGATTTGCCATTATTTGTTCTTTTTCCATATTTAATTACCGTAAAGTTTCGAAAGTAAGCCCTGGGTCTTTTATTTTTCAGACGACCTTTTAGAGGAGCTTGTATTCGGAGGGACTTATGATAGGAGGGAAATTTGCGTTTAGAAATCGACCGGGCTTATAACTGGAGGGAAAGTTGAGTCCGACAAATTTCTAGCACAACACCTAGCTGTCTTCCTGTTTCGCAGATGTATAACTTTTTGCATAAGGTACAGGTTATGCAATAGATGACGTTTGCGGATCAGGTACACCTGAAACGATCAGATCAAAAAGTTGGCTAGGTTTTTTTCGGTTTGAATGAAATTAATGGATATTGTGAAAAGAATCTACCAGTTTCGGGATCATTTTGGAGTAATTTAAAGTTGAGAATGATGGTTTTTACTGCGTGGATGGAGGGTGACGTGTGAGGCATAGGAGTGATACCGATATTTGTTAGTCAATTTCCAAGCATGATCATAGCGCGCTCGATATTCGTCTTGCGTACTCAACAGATATCCTGGGATATATGTAATTTTCGTTATGTCGAAAAGAAAAATGGCAGCTTTTCTAGCTTTTTTTGCAATATACGCAGAAAAGCGTGCTTTGTCATTAGTGTGTTGAATCATAAAACAACTTTTCTTCTTGTGGAATATCCCCTGTTTTTAGCCAACTCTGTCAACGGCCTCGTCGGCTAAGTATCGGGCGATATTCCGCGATATTCCTTATCTTGGAGTGGTTCGACACCAAACTTGACAAAAAGCTTCAAGATTGAATGCCAAATGCTTCTTGGGAGGAGCAGAACAATTTGATACAACTGCTGAATTGAGATATTGTCTGGGGAGGGTTTGGAAGAATTAAATGTAACACGATAGCGAGTTAATTTCATTGTATGATTGGAAGATAATCTATAAGCGACTAACATAGTCAAACAATTTATGATTTTTTTTATTAAATTTATAAATGTTTAATGTACATGCATGTATGCATACAGTGCCGTGCAGTGAATGCTGATGAAGAAATTCGTTTCATTCCTGAGCATGAAAGAGATAACAATGACGAGACTACAAACACGGCCGTGTTTAATTGAATTCGCCCATCACATTACAAGTATTAACATAAAATTCACATGAATAAGTATACGGCAGGGCTAGATCTTAACAAGCCCTGTTGGGGTTTTCATCGAAGATCCTCAAAAGACATCCTAATTACGGCAATGGCACACAGATATCGAGAGCGTCAAGTGTGGTGTCCAATGCCGCATGTGAGCCCTTATTTATCAAGAGTAACTCAGTGCGTACTATTGAGAAGAGATTTCGCAAACCAATACCCAAATGTAAGTGCAACAGATGTTGAAGCGATCCTAGAGAAAAACAGGAATTGAAAAATTTGGGCTTTGACAAGAAGTCATGCTATCTTTTCACCAGAGATATTAAAAGTTTGGAAGACAGCCTGAATCTATTGATTCCGAAAAAGAAATTACAAAAATGCTCTTGGCCCATTCAACTTTGCTTTTGCAAAATGAACAAGAAAGACACCGAGTCGTGCAGAGGATAAAAGAAAATTAGCAAATTGCGAATAATAAAAATGAAAGCAGCGAAATCCGAATGCGAGACTTGACGACCTGGAAAACGAGAGCGTGAGTGCCTGGAAGAAAAACCACCATTTCGCAAACGAATGAAAACATTTTTCAAGCTAGAGGCAATATTGGCCTACACTTTCCTTCCAAGAGGCAATCGGAAATTGCAATTTGCTACCTCACTGACTCACCTACATGGTTGCAATGTTATGACGGAGTTAGCATAACGAGATCTGAATTTCTGTCCATATTTTGTTTTCACTATGGCATCACGTTGATCATGTACGGATAGTTGCACTGCCTTCTCTGCTAAATCGCATTTTTCAAGAACATTCAACTTTGTTGTCTTATGGATGTCTAGAAAACGACGACCCAAAAAATCACGGCATAGATAACCGACTACCTAGAAAACGATGACCCCTAACAGCGATGAATGATAAGTGCCCTTTGATCCTTGTATTTCCTCATAGGTCCGCTAGCTTGCATTAAAGAACGGAAGATTTTTTTGCATCTCGGTGAACTGAGAGGAGAAAAAAGAAATGTTCATCAGAGTAAAACTGTTTGCAAATACGTCAATTTCTATAAAAAGAGAATAAGCTTTCCGCAGGCAGTTCTATAGTTGGATATCACGTCACGCAAGTGAAAACAAAAACATAATGTCAAGAAATTGAGATATTGTAGAACAATAGTAAATAAACTACCTATCAAATCCTCAGGGGTGTGTGATATCCCATACTTGAGTTATTCAGCAAAATGTATCACTCAAAATTATAGATTTTTGTATGGAGCGGCCAGGGGCACAAGCACAGCAATAGGAATATTGACAACATCTGCAGTTTAGTTTGGCAATGTCGAAACCTTTCGTCTCGCTGTTGAACTTGAAACCTTTCGTATAAACACTTCTCTTAAGGTGGGTGAAATTTTAAGCAGTTTAAAGAAGGGATTGAAATGTAAAAAATGTTTTGAAACACCACCAGACAGTTGACACCCCCAAAATGGCACTCCAGGCTACTGGGGAACTGTTTGGTGTCCGGCGTCAAATTTCTAACTTCAAATTCCAATTTTAAACCTTCATTAAATCTACAACATTTCCTATTTTCCTAAATTTAATGAATCCTTTGAGAAAAATTATCTCTTCCCAAATATGCCACAAATCACCCAAAAATTCACAAAATATCCCACAACATAGAACAACAAGCAGCTTTATTTTAAAAATTTATACAAAAGAGTTAGCTGGCCGGTAGCAGACCATACTTACAATTAACTAAAGAATAAATTAACAGTACAACTGGAAAGAAATTTAAAAACAATAAAGACGGAACTAATAAGAAGAGAGAAACAAAAAAAAAGATAATAGTAGAAGAATGAAGTACGGAGATTTTTGGTTATTCAAATAGTCTTACTTTTTGCACTATTATAGGTGTTTAATATAATCATTTTCAATTTTCAAAATGCTTTCCATAGATTCGTGAGGTGAGCATAGGGATTTTTAATTGCTTGAAACGCGAAGGAGATATTAACGTTAAATCCATAGTAAGCGACTAAAAAACGATCCATCATGTTCTGGTGAAATCCCGCCTTAACATATCAGTTGTTCAGAACTCGTGTACGTGATGCTTCTCATCCAACATGGGCGACATTCTTGTTGTAGTGTTAGTTGTGTTATTTTTCGTTGGCGCTTGCGCAGAAACTCCGAAAGTGAGTTTTGCACATGAAACACGACAACGACGAAGAACGAACGACATTTCTAGACTCGGGCCTTCCACGGGAAGCTCGAGTGAAAATAACATGGATTCACTTTGCTTGATGTCGCAGTTGCTGTGGTAACAATTGTGAGTGTAATTGTCTGTGTGATTCAAAGCAGTGCTGCATCAAAAGGTTTCAAATTTGTTTCTCTGATCTTGGAAATGGATTGAAAGAGTTTGGGAAAAAGATAGCCGCCATTTTTTTTAGCCGCCATTTTTGCTGGCGTTCATGGTGCATTCAGTGTGAACTTCCTGGTTTGAACAGCAGAGAAAGTACTGATTTTTTTGGTTTTCGGTTGTACATTGTCTTCTGACTGAAAGCAGATCAAAGAATGATTTAGCCAACGCAAAAGCTGCCAAGCAATCAAAAATCAAGTGACTGATATTGCGAATATCACGCGTGCTTTTAGTAAAATCACTCGCAGACTCCTTTGATTGACTGTGGTGCAACAATCAACATCATCCCGGTCACAAGGTCACGAATTCAAATCAAGTCGACCACGAAAACATTGCGAATGTGGAATGGATCACATGCCAAGCCTATCGGAACGGTACGAATCGCCATACGCAATCCGAAAACACGAAAGAAGTATTCTGTGGAATTCTGCTGTCGTCCAGAACGATTTAACACCCCTGGTCGGAGCAAGGGCAGCATAACACCTGGAGTTGATCACTGTCAATGACTAAAAATTCATTATGACCTTTCCAGCGCCCCGTAGAAATGAGCTACAGGTTAAACAGATAATCACTGAAGAGCTAGTAAAGCAACACTCAGACCTACTGGACCGTCCGCTGGGGACTTTGCCAGGACAAGTCCACTTAGAAGTTCACAGAAGCATTAAACCCGTCATTACCCCAACCAGAAGAGTTCCCATAGCCCTTAAAGATCACCTGAGCAAAGAGTTAAATCGATACGTTAAGAAGGTGATCCTAGCACCGGTAGAAGAGCCAACACCTTGGTTGAGCAGCTTGGCAGTTGCAACCAAGACATCGGGTGCACTGAGAGTATGTATCGATCTACGACCACTCGACGAGGTGTTAAAAAGAGAAACCTACCAGATACCCATACTGGGTGAAATTCTTCCCGAATTATCTCAGAGAAAGTGTTTTCCACAGTTGACCTGCGTTCAGATTACTGGCACTGTGTTCTTGACCACGAGTGCATCCTCCTATCGAAGTTCTCAACGCCGTTTGGAAGGTACCGTTGGTGCCGGTTTCCCTTTGGTTTGTCAGTCTCGTCAGAAATTTTCCAGAACAGAGTTCATCAAGCACTGGAAGGCTTGAGTGGAGTGCTCGACATCGGGGGTGACATCTTAGTGTATGGCGTTGGAAACATCGAACAAGAAGTCACCGCCGGCCACAACAGAAACCTCGAAGCCCTCCTACAAAGATGCAAGATACAAATTAAAGATGAAATGAAATATCCTCACCTCACATGGTGTGAAAATGGATCCAGAAAAAGCAAAAGCTTCGTTAATTATCTTGCAAAGTTCCTGCCTGGCTTAGCCGAGGTAAAGGAACCCCTGTACCGACTGACAAGAAAGGATACTGAATGGCAATGGACCGGAGAACAAGAGAAATCGTTCCGCGGCTCCTATCCTGAGCTACTACTGCCCCACAGAAGAGCTTGTAATACAGCTTGATGCAAGTCAAAAGGGTCCTGGAGCTGCTCTGTTCCAAAATAGAAAACCTATCGCGTATGCCAGTCGTGCCTTGACTGATACTGAGACTAGATACGCCCAAATAGAAAAGGAAATTGTGGTGATAGTCTTCTCCTTCTAGAAATTTCATCAGTACTGACACTTTCGGACGACCATTCATCGTGAGAAGTGATCACAAACCGCTTGAATCTATCCTAAAGAAACCTCTATCATCCGCACCACGCTGCCTGTACGGCATGATGATGAGACTTCAAAAGTACAACGTTGATGTACTCTACGAATTTGAGGAAAAGATGTACATCGCTGATCTTCTCTCAAGAGCTTTCCTTTCCGAAATTGGATGTGAAAACAGAATTTATTTTAATTTAGTTAGTGAACATGGTCAAACTCCCACCTGTCAGTGAACAGAAACTAACAGAGATCCAGAGACAACCGAGGCCGACCAAAAATTGCAGGTTGTGAAGTCCTTGACACTCAAGGGATGGTCAAATGACAAGGGTCACCTACCGGCGCAAGCAGCTCCCTACTACAGCCTACGAGATGAGCTGACTGTCCAAGATGGAGTAATTATCAGAGGTTAAAGAGCAGTAATCCCTGCTAGTTTGCGAAAGCAAATGAAAAACAAAATTCACGCCTCAGATATAGGAACGGAATCGTGTCGACGACGAGCCATCAGCCCTGAAAATAGCAAGGCAAACGGGAAAGTCGAATCTGTCGAGCTGACAGGAAAGCGACTCCTCCGTAAGGCACTTGAAGCTGGTGCTGACCCATACCTAGTGATTCTGGACTACAGGAACACATCTACACAAGGAATCGGATCAAACCCTGCTCAGCGCCTAATGAGTCGGAGAACAACGACCCTACTTCCGGCAAAGAACCAACTTCTGCAACCACAAGCCAACAAGTCATCTGATGACCGCACAAGGCTTATTGAACGTCGGCACAAACAGAAGTGGTATTACAAACGCACTTCTACAGACCTCAAACCCCTCGGCAAGGGTGATGCGGTACGCATGAAGCCACTGGGTCCTGGTGAGAAAAAGTAGCTCAAAGCTTTGGTTAGCGACAAAACATGAACAACGATCAAAAAAAGAAAATAAGAGACTTTACTCTTTAAGGGTCCTTAAGCAATGTGGTGCACCTCCACCTTCTCTAGCAAAGGTTTATACAACCGCTGTACGTCCTGTTCTAGAATACGCTACCCCTGTGTGGCAAAATATACCAGATTCTCTATCCTGTAAGATCCAGAGCATTCAGAATTACAATGAGGCATTAAATGCACTCAATCTAACAACATTAAGCGAGAGGCGCGCCCATCTGTGTCAGGTTTATATTGATAGAATCCGGAATGAGAACCACCCCTTGCACCTTATGCTTCCCAAACGGGAGGAGTTGGTACATAATTAAAATCTCAGATCTGTTGTTTGCCGTACCAAGCGTCCTTCTTGTAGAACTAAGCGCACGCAAGAGTTCGTCACTTATAAGTACATCTAGTGACTTGTACTGATTTATTCATAATTTGGTTCTAGTAATTTTATCTTAGTATGTATTGTATTTTTATTCTAGTGTGATATAATATTGTACATAGCTCTGTAATTCAGCCTTATATTGTGTATATTGCTGCAATGAGTTTTAATAAACAGTCATTATAATTGCGTTTGTGAGAAATTCAGTTGAATGAATATAAATGTGTTTAAAATGGTTGTACCTGTTATACTTTGAATTGAGGCGTCTTCAAACAATTCCACTGTTTCCTCTGATTGGCCAATCGAAAGGGCCACATTGTCTCTTCTGTCACGTTCGTTATACAATTCATGGCATTATTTGAAACGTAACAAAAAATTAATTACTTAAAAATATGATGTAAAAGGTTAACGTCCACAAGCCACAAAAAAAAACACAATCTCACAAATTCTTAAATCAATGTTATGCAAATTCTTCACACCATGTCACTTCATTGACACTTCCTCTACATGTTCCTATTAAGATGTCACGGTTATAACACTAGGAATATAATTTCTTTCCATGTTCCTTTGTGTAGAACCCAAAAACTGCTTTTTTCGTTTCAGTTCCAGGGTCCGCTGCTTAACGTTTAACCCAGGCATTCAAAATTCAATACGTTTTTCAACTTTTAAAAAAAAGTTGAGGAAATGCCTTCTTACGTAATGCTTACTTCATTTTTTTTTTTGGTTCGCGTCTTGTTTTCAATACTGAACCGCGCCTTAAACTTCCTTCGATTGGCAATTTTTCCATCAAGAATGTGACCTCCTGAGGAGATCTTTATTCACTTGCAAACCAACATCAAGTCTTTTTTTCGTGGAAATGGAAGTCACGGGGGCATCCGAAATTTCTGTTAGAGCCTCTTTACCTTTCAAAAATCAGAAATCAGCGAACGCACTACGCAAGCAACTTTATCTCAGTCGAAAGATAAATACCCATGTACATCCGGTTTTTTTTTAAGGAGCAGGATGACACCAAAGCTAAGAAACCTAAACGTCGAATTTTGAATGAGCAAAACGTTGTTTACTGATTGTGATCTGTGCGATGTAGATTATGTTAGCTTACCACTCCACACCTAAATCAACATTTGGAGGAACAAAAAGATCGGTGATGGGGACTGACCACGTAAAAGATCAACATGGAAAGGAAACACATAGAATTGGGAAAATTTTCAAAATCCTGACGAAGTGTCAAGATAATATTGACTATTTACTCTACAAAATGTTCTTCATTTGTGACCTCAAACTAAAACGAAACAAACAACGTCACTCCACCCGTGCAAAGCTGTTTGTTTAGCTGCAAAAACGTTTAATTTGTGCCTTTATTGCACATATTTGAATGCAAATATCGTTACATTTTACCTTTTATCTTATTACATCAAAACTGTATATATGCTGAATTTTTATCCTCGAACTTAAACTTGAAACTGACCGTGGAACAGTCGAAACGTCGTTCATTTTTGTCGCTGATGCTTACAACTAAATCTTTTTGTTATTGTATAGTTTTATTATTTCATTTCAGTGGTCTGCCTCTGGCATTTTATTAAAATTAATATAAATCAAGAAAAATACGAGATGGCTCATATAGGTGTTGAAACAGACGTTCCAAATGTGGTGTATTGAAAAACAAATTTCTAACGCCAGGTTAATTCAAGCTTTCGGCTCCAAATATATGCGCCTATCAGAAACACACTTGAAGATGGGGTTGAACATTACAGACAACCTGCCAAGAAATACAGAAAGGCTCATGCTGCGAGTCACGTCATTACAATTGGAAATAGGAGTCTATTAGTAATTTAAACAGCTGGAAGCCTTGCATCTTCCATCTTGGAGTTGGAATTATTGTTGGCGTATATTAAGTTACTTTTCTTGGAAATTCATGCACAAGTTAAGTGGATTTCTCTAGAAGTGTAAGTGAGATTGTTATTTGTAAAGCATACCCTAGTCTTAACAATAGTTTGTTGTCATAAAGCACCGTAAGAAGGCAATAAGAGCACTAGATCTCCGCACACTTCGTCTGTTCCTTTACCGCTTCACAACAGAAAATGCAAGTAATCAGTGGTTGATGCGATTAAGTGTCATTCCAGTTAAGTAGCAGCGAGTGTTCTCTCTGCGGTCCGGCATAGGGAAAAAAAATGTTTCCCAGCCGCCAACTGGCATTTGGTTTTTGCGATCATCGAACTAATTAAGCCCGAGAACGAAACGTTAACAGAATGTATGACAAAAGCAACTAACGAAAACCGGGCTTAAAAAGCCTGCCGATCATCCGAAATTTACCGAAATGGCGAGAGCTGCTTTTCTAGCTCAAAGGGAGTGAAACGGTTCCTCGGTCCGAGCCATCGAAACTACATCAAACCCAACTTCAAAGTAGGGGACAAAGGATGGCAGCTCATCAAAAGAGCTCTGAAGCACGAAGGCGAGACCAGCCGTCAATATATCCACAGAAAAGGCGTGGGGGCTACAGGCTCCTTCCAGATAAATAAGACGATTGAAAAGAAAGCAGCACTGGTGAAGATAAAGCCCGTTTTTGACTCCAAAAAGAAGGTAAAGAAACCAGCCACTAAAGGAGCTCCTGCGACGATGAAGCCCGCAGCAAAACCAGTGAGAAAAGAAACGAAAACCACCAAGAAGCAGACAGTACTCAAGGAGAGTAACGCCAAGAAGCCGGCAGCTAAGAACCGCTTAAAGAAGCCTGTTACAATCACTACACTCTGGCTTTAGTAAAATTATTTCCTAACAGTTCATATAACTTGAAACTAAAATGACCGGCCCCGGCGAAGGCAAAGCTCAAGGTACTAAGTGTAAGAGTCAATCACCAAGAGCGGGAAACCAGTTTCCTGTTGGTCGCATCCACCGTCTTCTTCTGAAAGGCAACTTCGTGTTACCGTACGTGCTCCAGTGAACCTGGCTGCAGTGTTGGAATATTTGGAGTTGGCCGGAAACGCAGCTCGAGACAACAAGAAGAGCAGAATCACTTCTCGACACCTCCAGCCGTGGCTGTCCAAAACGACGAAGAATTGAACAAGCTACTCGTCGGTGTCACTATGGCTCAGGGTGGTGTGCTTCCCAACATACAGGCAGTACGTTTACCCAAGAAAACCGAGAAGAAACAGCATTGAACTTAACGAGAAATAAAAAAAAGGCTATTTAAGAGCCACCAATAAGCTAGCTGTAGAAAACTTCAACCCAGACAGTGACATTTATGCGTTCAGCCTATATAGACAAGTTAAATTTTCTTGAGCCAACAGAGCATCTTTTGCTCTCAGAAGGATCTCAAATGGATTCACAGTTCACTATAGTGAAATGTTAGTAGAACGTTTCAAGCAAACCAAAGATGGCCAACTTCTAAAGGACAATTGAAATTGAAAGATTTCTTATGCTCTAAGTGGGATTTGAACCCACGTTCCCGGAAACTAGTCGGGTGTGATCACCACTACACTACCACGACAACCATGCTGCCCAGAATTGTATAGCAGCATGGTTGTCCTGGTAGTGTAGTGGTGATCACACCCGACTAGTTTCCGGGGGACGCAATGCCTCCATCCTTACGAGATACCCCTCTGTGAGCGTAGAGAGAACATTGAGACTACTGA
>JAEMWC010000128.1:560000-580000 GCA_016490735.1 Pachyseris speciosa
GAACCATTGAGAAAGCGATCTTGAACAAATTTTGGTATATTTCAGTGTATTTTAAGGAAAGAACAACTTGATTCGTTTCTAGGGCTTCGATAACCCACGAAGGTTTTACGTTAAGTCACTTGAAAAATTTCCGCCCTCCAGGCCCAGCGTGCTCGGTTGCGGCCGACAAATGCGACCGTAAATCATTTCCTTTTTCTGAGAACAAAGATGAAGGAAGTCAATCATTTCGGCATGCAAAACTTGTTGCTGACAGCCCTCAAGTCGTATCCGTATGATAAAAAGGCTAAAATGCTGCGCCTTCTTTTAGATATTTCTAAAGCTATTCGGGTTTTCTTCATCTATCATCGAATGGCTCTATGATTTCAAAATATTTGAAATGCAAACGCCGATAACTGGTGCTTAAAAGAATATGTAGATAAGTTATTGGAGCCATTAGAGTTAGTTTTCTTCAAGTCATCTCGAGGATCACGTACTACCTTATGACAGCTGCTGTCATGCTGTCATAAGTCATGCACTTTAACCATCGAAAAAAATGAAACAAAAAAAAACACGAAGGATACTTTTAAAATTTCCGGGTTTTGTTTAATTCTCGTCTGGTTAAGACGGTGCTGGTGCTCTATGTTATATGAAGGCTTGGAACAGGATGTGACTAATTATTTAAATGCGCTCTCCGTGTTAAAGACTAATAGTTCATATTTGAATATATTACTGTGGAAACTGTTGATCAAGCACCTATCTACTTTGAGCTTTTAACTGTCCTCGGAACAGGAAATTTTGCGCGACCGGATGATAACAACAGTAAGTGTTTACTACACCAATTTCAGTTTATTGCGCAACGCAGCTAAAAAAATGCCAATCATCTTGAGCAGTTGTTGTTCGGATAGCTTGTGAACACGCGCTCACATAATTTTTGCATATCCACGCAACGATGATTGCTTCGTCATGCCAGCAAACTGACAGTTACTATGGCAGTGACTGATTACGCAAAAAGGCAGAAAAGAGCACATTATATTTCACACTTTTCTTGAGTATGGACACACTGATTATTTTGTCTAGCTAACAGCTATAAGGAAGTTTATAAGACATGTGATTAATCAACGGGCAATGAGTGAATTATTTTAATCGACTCAAAGGTGGTGGCTTACCCAGCACGGTAAGGTATGTGGCACGGTGTATTTGTACATTGAATGTTGAGGGGGACGGACATCGTTTTCGACCGCTAGAGCTCGGACAAAGTTGAAACGGTTCTTCTATGTCGCACGTATATCTGAGATCAGTCACCACAGGTTAAGAGCCTCGCCTGTGATCTATTCTGTTGTAAGAGCGCTCAGGAAGCGGTTAGAGCATGAAAGAAGTGTAGGGGAGTGTTTCCCTACTTCTCAGGAGTACTCTATCCGCTTCCTAAGTGCTTTACAACAGAAACGAACACAGGCGATGCTTCTTTATTTGTTTTATAATAACGAATTTCTTAATTTCCTCACGCGTTCGCTAAAATTTTCGCAAAACTTTACTTTCCAAACCCGATGTGGCGTCAGCCGTGCATCTGTATTCTCATAAAGCACGCTAAAACAGACCAATCACCATGTTCGTTAGAATGGTTCAAAACATTTTATTGGTTAAACACGGCCAAATTAAAGCTGTCAAAATGTCAAACCATCAAAGTTTCCGAGAAACCATCAAAGTTTCAGTTTGTTTTCGTCTAAAATAGGGATCAAAAAGCAAATTGTTCAGTGAAGTCCGGCTGAATTCTAAAAAGGCGTAAACATCAAGAGTGTAGATGATTACTTACATCCAGTCAAGTCGGCGTAATATTTTCTCGTTCCAGAAACAGGAAATCGTTTGGCAAAGATTTTAACAGTCGCGGGTAAACTTCCTCTCTAAAAACTAGATCAAGAAACCAGCAATTACACACCTTGTTGATTTCCCGTATTTAACTTGAATCCCACGCACTCGTTTGGGCTGTTGCTCTAATCTCGTACCCAGATCTCCCACGGCCAAGCGAAAGGGAGATCTGGTAAAGTTCAAAAGTAAGCCAACTCTCATTGGCTTCATATTCCTGTTATTCAGCAGCTGGTTTTCATCTGTTAGTGTTGGGTGATGTTTGCTGTTTTACAGAAGAAGCTTCAACAAGAAGCTATTTCAAAAAGAAATTGTTTCTTTCCCAGGATGATAATTTTTAAGGGCGTTTGGAGATGCGGGAAAAAAAAACGCAACGAGATTGTTCGTGATATAAACATGTTTACCTCGGCATTACTAGGGTTTCGATGCTTAGTTCCTGATTTTATCGAATGACCCAAAGGCCCAATTTTGGACTAATTTCAAGGACTAAAACTTCGGTCACAACTGTAATCTTCAGCTCTTTGGAACAAAGAGCGGGTAAAGGGAAGCAACTTCGTTCGCTCACTAGCCAACTTTCCTGTTCGGAGAACCAAGACAAATAATTTTGTTCGTTCGATATATGATCTTCATTTTTTCATATTCACGTATCTGTAATTGTGTTATTCAGCAGCTGGTTTTCATCTGTTAGTGTTGTGTGATGTTTGATGTTTTACAGAGGAAGCTTCAACAAGAAGCTATTTCGAAAAGAAATTGTTTCTTTCCCGGGATGATAATTTTTAAGGGCGTTTGGAGATGCGGGAAAAAAAACGCAACGAGATTGTTCGTGATATAAACATGTTTACCTCGACAATACTAGGGTTTCAATGCTTAGTTCCTGATTTTATCGAATGACTCAAAGGCCAAATTTTATTACGACTCACTGAATGTGCCAAGATGTTCACCAATTAACACACAATGAGAAAACATTGCATTTTTCGACAACATATCGTTTCGATCTAAAACTTCTTATTTGTACAACACAGGTACTTACCTTTTGTGCGTTCCATTTTTTGCGAAAAGATCGTGTGTTCACAAGTTTGTGTTGAAGATGTTTACAGTCTCAACAAGAGGCTACAATTAGCCTAAACCCGTACCTGCAAAAATACATTGTGTATCCCTAAGTTGGCGGGAGACAAGAGAAAAAGAAAACACTTTCCTCCTCCGTACATCGGACGCATTGCGCTTATCATGATGTTCGAGTCTATTTGTTTGTACCCTGTCAACATAATATCCCTTTAAAACTACCGAATTGTTTTACAGGTCAACTATTGATAAAAATAGTAAACTAGTGAAAAGCAAAACAAAACAGACAAAGCAATAAAAAGAGACAAAACTCAAGGAAGTTGCCTCTACAGCGGTTCGAACCTCGGTTTATCTTCATCAAACGCGGTTACGATGACCGCAACGTAGCTATAGGGGAGAAAATAGTTAAGTTATTGCAAAATATCTAATCCGACATTGTTTACATCGATGGATGCGGAGCGTTTGAGAAAGAAAATGCTTATCGAACGGTTTAGAATTCGAGATATGGACAGACAAACCGCCGAATTTACTCATCGAGGTATCTCTTGGAGAAATAAATGAAAAAGAACCGAAGGTTTGCTTTGAAAACATCCCTGAAGGTTCCGTTCAGTTTCACTGACGGTTTTGTCACTGAGCTGCACGAAAGGTCACTCAAGTCACGTGCGCTAAACCTTCTGTGCGCGTGTCGAACACGTGCGCTGACCAAATCGTGACACGATGACGAAAAATAATGAAGAAACACGCACTCGTTTGGGCTGTTGCTCTAATCTCGTACCCAGATCTCCCACGGCCAAGCGAAAGGGAGATCTGGTAAAGTTCAAAAGTAAGCCAACTCTCATTGGCTACTGGAAAAAAAGGCTACCGCAATCTAATCTATGCTCTGATTGGCTCAATTTAGTTCGGCTTTTTTGTGACTTTATTTTCATGGCACTTCAACACGGCAGTATGGTAAACGTGAGTGATAGCTTCAAGTTTACACGCCGTTTGTGAGGCGAGACAGCTGGGAGGAAACTTTTTTCCGACGCCGGGAAAGCTTTGAGATTAAAACGAATTATTCAAAAACTGTGTGAGATTTGTGTCGAATGTACAGACGAACTTCCGAAGTTCTGTTGCAGATCTTGTTTTGATAAACTGGTATGCCTAAATTAGAACTTAGCCGCAACATTTTTCTAATAATAATTGGATAAAAATATCTCCCTGCACTGCCTGTTGCACTCAGCTATCTCCGGACGGATAAAATTATCTGAACTTTCCGGCCTCTAGATATAGATCTCATGAAATCTGGCTTCAAGAATACCATCTGCCTCGATCCCGGGAACATTTATCCTTGCACAAGACACTCCCACTCCAACGATCGTCGATCAGAGGGTTGAGCGGCGAAACCACATTACAATTGACTTATCCTTTCATTTCTCTTTTGTAGTGAGATGATCGTAATGTGAAGAAAGCACTTGATAAATTAGCGATTTACCGTAACCAGTCGGGAGAATAATTAACCAATCTCGGCCATTGACAACAGCCTCCTGTATTGCCTCTTTAAGCTTTGGTTTGATTTTTGATTTTGATTTCTTCTCCTCTGGACCGCAAAACCGATTGAAACCGCGCTCTCAAAGTCCATTTATCTTTTGCTCATAAACAAAATGCTTTTTTATAGTGAGGCCCGTTTATCGGGCCTGACTCTTACTGAGCATGCTCATGCCCTTTTTTTCCAGTAGCCAATGAGAATTGACTTACTTTTGAACTTTACCAGATGTCCTTTCGCTTGGCCGTGGGAGATCTGGGTGCGAGATTAGCTGTTGCTCTTCTTTTGGATAGCTAGACTGTTTGGAATATTGTTCGCTTAGCACTGATGCGGTGTATTTCAAATCATATCGCTGGTTAAAGTGATGTATATGAAATAGACAAATACGCGATCGAAAGGAGTAAAGCGGCTTAGCAAATGGAAAAACTTTTAGAGCCATATGCCTCTCAAAGCAATTGAGCAATCAATCCATGAAACTAAACTCTCAATCCGTCAATTCAATCATGTATTTCTTAAATTCAAATAAGAGTGGTTCCACTGAAACACTAGACTCGTTAATTCATATATTCATTCAACTGAATGTGTGTAATGCATAACATCTACATGCAGCATAAGCGGAGTTCTACAATTATTTTTATTCGCATTTACGTATGGGAAAAATGAAAAAACAAAAAAGAATTTACATACGGGGAAAAAATGAAAATGACGAACACAATGAACTTTTGGAAAAACAAACAAACAAATATTCTTGACCTAAACTTCTTCTCAAAAACGACAAGACATTGCGGCAATAAAACAGAGAGCAACGCGAATGTTTCTTCGAACTTTCTTGGAGAAGGTGGAGAATTCAGACAAGTAACAAACATATCTCGTAGTAAGCAAGACAAAAAATGTTTTGAAATAAATGTCCGTAGAAAAGACAAAAGGAGCACGAACCTGACAGATCAGTCAACAATGGTCGCAACGCAGAGATACACAGTAGCGCCATTTCAAACAAAATCAGTGGTTGAAATACTTTCCACTTTTACCGGGGAAAGCTTCCTCAATTAAAGATTCTCAGCGGTGAAACATCATCCAGTTACACAATGTTATAGAAAATAGTTTAGAAAGGTGACGTGCGCCGTTCCAGAAAAAAATCTTATTCACCAATTTGAGCCTAAAAAGTAAACGACAGCAAGGAAAATAAACAGTTTTAGGATCCAAATGAAATATTGGATAGCAAACGTTTCGAAAAAAATATTCTTGACTTTCAGATTATAAAATCGGCTCCGTGGGTCAAAAACAACAAAACATTGTAACAAAACAAAGCGATGCGAATGTTTCTTCGAGTTTTTAGGGGAAGATGGAGAAATCGCACAAATAACACTGAACACATCTCGTACTGTCAGATTTTGAGCCATACACATGCGTTTTTTTCCGTCGAGTTTGAGTTCCTGACGCGTTGTACATATTTGCCTCAGTGTAAGAACCTGACGAGGTTTTCTTTGTTTTACGAGCTATTGTTTTTCTGAACGCTATTGTTTAGAATGTTATTATTTTCTTTCTTTTACGTCATTCGTGGGTTTCACAAGTTCTCACACCGAGGTAGAGCCCAAATTTCTTGCATCGATAGGTTACCATGTTTTGCTACCCATGGTGTGCCGCTTGCAAGATCCACTATTACAACCCGGCTTGACTAACCACACGAGCAGCGCACGAGCTTTACACTCGTAGATCCGAACACTATAAAATCAGCAAAGCCAACCAACCCATTTGGCTGTTCTTAACATCCAAACGCTTTTTCTAACCGGTTCAGCGAAAAAAGAACCTTTACAGTCTTTGGACGACGTTCTTTAGCTTTTTGAATGAAGCGTGAAACGCGCTAGTTTTTTTGACATTTTCTTGACGGCTTTTTCATAACTTTCCTTCAGATTTTGAGACATGCACACGCATTTGATCGGCTTTTTTCCCTCGAGTTTGATTTTCTGCCTTCAATAGCATTTAAGCTTTCACAAAACAATGCCAATTCCGATAAAAGATCATGATTTTATTCTCTTGTAATAAATAAAAAATTTTTTTATGATTATAGCGGAAATGCACTTAGCTTTTCTAGCTAGTTCACAGGCACCCCACTTAAAGAACGTGAAACAAATAATTCAAATAAATATAACAAAGTTAAGAAACCCAACTGGCAGGAGGCAAGCCAGAAGGCTATTTACAAGCGTGGCCAACTCCAACAAGCGGCCAGAGTGGGACTTGAATCCGGGGCTTCCGCATTACAAGTCCAGCGCCCTAACCGCTTGCCCACACTGCCTCCACAAGCAGGCGTCGTCGGACATGTGATTTCCCGCCGAAAAATGCTGGTTCCCTATATGATTTTCCATCAAAATGTGGAATATAGTACAGCTTCGGTTACATAGTGGGGTGGACTTGCGAAGTTACGGACTTAACCAAAACCAAAATTTATCGCGTCGATAGCCGGTTGCTATACTTTCTTACCCATGGTGCTCTGCGAGCGCACCAATGCAAGCTCCTCTAATGTGACAACAATCAAACCAAAGAAATGGCAGGGGCACCCAACGAGCCAAATCAACGAAAAGCTGTAGAAAGGCATTTTTAAGTACCTTATGGTGTTTGAAGTCTGTTTAAAGTGATGTTTTTATTATTAGCTAGAAGAAGTTCATCTTTTCGGATCGGCCCTAGCTGAAATTTCAATTGCCCGAAAATGTTAGGGAACAAAATCTTCCTTTGAGAAAATGCAAGCTGGAAGGATCTTTCCACGAACTTTTTATGGAACTATTTTCTTTCCGAAAACGCTAGCTGACGTTTTTTACCTCTAAAAACAGCAAATACGACCTTTCCGAAAACCTCAGTAGCTATGAATCTTCTGGGGCTATGATTTCCCGATTGCGAATCTTTTAGGCCACGTTTTAGTTACGAAAATCCGAGTGCACTCTTTAGTGGACGCCGAAAGCCCAAGGCGAATTACCCTCCACCGAACAGATATCTACGGAAACTTGTCGTTGGGTGCCCCAGAAATGGAAGGCCAAGGGTCAGTGAATTAAAGTAGTTTACCGACAGAAGAAAAGCGAAAGCAAAAATCAAGCTCATTTGGACTAATTTCAAGGACTAAAACTTCGGTCAAAACTGTAATCTTCAGCACTTTGGAACAAAGAGTTGGTACAGGGAAGCAACTTCGTTCGCTTACTATCCAACTTTCCTATTCGGAGAACCAAGACAAATAATTTTGTTGGTGCGACATATGATCTTCACTTTTTCATATTCCTGTTATTCAGCAGCTGGTTTTCATCTGTTAGTGTTGGGTGATGTTTGCTGTTTTACAGAAGAAGCTTCAACAAGAAGCTATTTCAAAAAGAAATTGTTTCTTTCCCAGGATGATAATTTTTAAGGGCGTTTGGAGATGCGGGAAAAAAAAAACGCAACGAGATTGTTCGTGATATAAACATGTTTACCTCGGCATTACTAGGGTTTCGATGCTTAGTTCCTGATTTTATCGAATGACCCAAAGGCCCAATTTTGGACTAATTTCAAGGACTAAAACTTCGGTCACAACTGTAATCTTCAGCTCTTTGGAACAAAGAGCGGGTAAAGGGAAGCAACTTCGTTCGCTTACTAGCCAACTTTCCTGTTCGGAGAACCAAGACAAATAATTTTGTTCGTTCGATATATGATCTTCATTTTTTCATATTCACGTATCTGTAATTGTGTTATTCAGCAGCTGGTTTTCATCTGTTAGTGTTGTGTGATGTTTGATGTTTTACAGAGGAAGCTTCAACAAGAAGCTATTTCGAAAAGAAATTGTTTCTTTCCCGGGATGATAATTTTTAAGGGCGTTTGGAGATGCGGGGAAAAAAAACGCAACGAGATTGTTCGTGATATAAACATGTTTACCTCGACAATACTAGGGTTTCAATGCTTAGTTCCTGATTTTATCGAATGACCCAAAGGCCAAATTTTATTACGACTCACTGAATGTGCCAAGATGTTCACCAATTAACACACAATGAGAAAACATTGCATTTTTCGACAACATATCGTTTCGATCTAAAACTTCTTATTTGTACAACACAGGTACTTACCTTTTGTGCGTTCCATTTTTTGCGAAAAGATCGTGTGTTCACAAGTTTGTGTTGAAGATGTTTACAGTCTCAACAAGAGGCTACAATTAGCCTAAACCCGTACCTGCAAAAATACATTGTGTATCCCTAAGTTGGCGGGAGACAAGAGAAAAAGAAAACACTTTCCTCCTCCGTACATCGGACGCATTGCGCTTATCATGATGTTCGAGTCTATTTGTTTGTACCCTGTCAACATAATATCCCTTTAAAACTACCGAATTGCTTTACAGGTCAACTATTGATAAAAATAGTAAACTAGTGAAAAGCAAAACAAAACAGACAAAGCAATAAAAAGAGACAAAACTCAAGGAAGTTGCCTCTACAGCGGTTCGAACCTCGGTTTATCTTCATCAAAAGCGGTTACGATGACCGCTACATTATTATATTAACTTTAACAACGTAGCTATAGGGAGAAAATAGTTAAGTTATTGCAAAATATCTAATCCGACATTGTTTACATCGATGGATGCGGAGCGTTTGAGAAAGAAAATGCTTATCGAACGGTTTAGAATTCGAGATATGGACAGACAAACCGCCGAATTTACTCATCGAGGTATCTCTTGGAGAAATAAATGAAAAAGAACCGAAGGTTTGCTTTGAAAACATCCCTGAAGGTTCCGTTCAGTTTCACTGACGGTTTTGTCACTGAGCTGCACGAAAGGTCACTCAAGTCACGTGCGCTAAACCTTCTGTGCGCGTGTCGAACACGTGCGCTGACCAAATCGTGACACGATGACGAAAAATAATGAAGAAACATCCTACACTCGTTGCCTTTCAGGCAAGAGTAATTACAAACTCTGTTTCGATTGGCCACTATACCACAGTATGTAAATAGGCACCCTGAAGCCAAAATAATACCGTTTCGTTTCTGAGGAAAGGAAACAAAAATGATCACTACAACCCTAGCAGTGCACAACACTGACGGAAATGAGCAAAAAGCTGAGAAATGAATTTTTTAGAAAGGAGAAAGACGCCTGCAGCAGGTAATATTTGCTTATGCCTCAGCTGATTTTAAGCTCATTTAAGATATTGACTGCATTTTCAAGCTGTTGTCATTTCTAATTAGTGAACGTGCAAATGAATTTCTTCGAGTGACACAAAGATCTTAACTTCTTACTGGCATCTTCAGCTGAGGGTATGATATCGTTTTTATTGTATACCTCAGCACCGCTGTAAAATCGCACATCAGTGGGGCGAGGGGAATAGCATATGTCAAAAAGGTCATTTCTTGGCTATACGTTATAGTTAAGACAGTATTCACCATAGTGTCAGCAATATAATTACAAAGGTTTCTTTAAACTTTATTAATTAAAGATCTGAATTTGCATCTCACTCAACCAAAGTTCAATAACAAAAATAAATCCTACTCTAAACGATCTCCTTTTTCTAAGAACAAAGATAACGGGATGCAATCATATCTCAATGCAAAAATTTGAACGCGATCGCACGTGTTTCTGACAGCTCTCAAGCCGTATCCGTATGAAAATGACAGGTTAAAATTCCGCGCCCGCTTTTCAACATTTCTAAGGCTGTTTGGTATCTGTTCACCCATCATCAAAGGGCTCTATGATCTTAACATTATTAAAAGGCCACCGCCGATAATCGCTGCGTAACAGAATATGTAGATAAGCTATATGAGTTAGTTTCAGCTCCATGTCCAGTGCTGCTTTTTCAGCTGTCTGTGCTGTCAAAAAACAAGTAATGCACTTAAACCAGCGAAATAATTCAAAAAATGTGTGAGTAAAAGGAAAAATTTCGTTCAATAAGAACGAAAAGTAAAGCATCAGGGTCTTGGTTAATTATCGTCTGGTTATATTAAAAAAAATAATCATTTGGATCAGATACCAGGTCAGGCTCCATGTTACTACTTATTCAAATGAGCATTGTATATCACTGTGGAAACTGTGACTTTGAACCGCTAACTGTCCTCAAAACAGGAACTTTCGTGAGGCCGGATGATAACAACAATAAACGTTTACTACATGTTTAAATTTATTTCACAAAGCAGCTAGATAAACTGCGGAACTGTGTGAACAATTGTTGTTCAGATAGCTTGTGAACAGCCGCTCACTTAATTTTTCTATATCCACACAACGATGATTGCTTGACCACGCCAGCTAATTGACGGTTACTATGGAAGTGAAGTTACATAAAACCAACAGAAAAAGAACACATTTAGCACTTTGCTTGAGGATTGACACACTGGGTATCTTCTTTCTAGATAGCAGCGTGTTTATAGAACATCAGAGGACGTGATGACTTGATCAGCAATTGCACATGAAGGTATGTCGCACGATTCATTTGTACGTCGGCGGTTGAGGAGAAAATACATTGTTTTCCACCGCTTTAGCGCGGACGACGTTAAAACGGTTTTTTGTGGACAGTATTTGTCAGCCAATAATGGGTTGAAGTTTAGCAATATCACGCACATATATTTGAGGCCAATGACAACAGGTGCATGAAGAAGAGCAGAGAAGTCATTTATTCATAGCTAATTGTCTTTTTCCTGCCATGGTGAAAACCATTGCTTGTTCCTTTCTGATAAGGAGCAAATAATGCCAGGCAAGCCTCATGGTTAAACGCTGAGTTTTAGCAGTGTTCTACACTATTTGAACGCACGTCCCTTGGAAAAAAATATTTTCTGAACGGTCTTCAGAGCTGCTAAGTCGTAATAATAGCAGCATTTTTTTTCTATTCGGAAGGTAAAATCAATCTTTTTGTAAGCACAGAATTCACAACGCTAATGTGGTCTCAGGCTTGATTAACGAGTGAATGCTCCAGCGTGTATTTAGGGTTAATGGGACCGTGGAAGCGTTATAGTTTGGATGACAAAAGCAGCACGAAAGCGACAGCGCAGAACAAAATATTTTGTGTCTTGGGAGTGAAAAATGTCGCATTCAAATTTATGCCGAAAGCTCTTGATCTTTGTTGCCTTCGATCAAAACTCAATGGGCTTGACTTATACGCATCTTAAAATAAATAAGGTTATGAGAGTCAGTCAAAAGCAACACAATTTCTCGTTTTAAAAACAGGGAATTGTCTGTCAAAGATTCGAACAGTTGCGGATAAACCACGGCAACAACCGCCTTGATGATTTTCAGTGTTTAACTTGGATAAGTATAAATTCGGTTGGGGTGTTGCCCTTCTTTTTTATATAAAGTTTACTCGACTGTTTGTTTGTTTGTTTTCTTCGCTTAACACTGATGGGAAGTATTTTATACCGCTGATCAAAGAGAAATATTTAAAATAGAAAAAGTACGCTATCGAAAGGAAGAAAGGCGATTTTGAGATCCATATGACATCAAAAAGCACCAGCTGGTCCTTAAAACCGATTTAATAAAAATGTGTTTGCAGGTTTCGTTGACAAAATTCACAGATTAGCAATGTAGGAATAGTAAGGCTGCAGGATGTTGCCCTCATTGATATTTATATATTTGGGCTGATAAATAATATTATTTTTTTGTTTCCAAAGCTCCGCTTTTGAAAGAATAATGGTCAAGATTCTTCTGTTGGCAATACTCTTTTTGGTGACGGCAAAATCTAAAGCTGGTAAGTTATTTTCTTGTGATAAGTTGAGTTAAAATGCCTGAGATTTCCCCTTGTGAATTAAGCGCAAGTACCGGAAATTTTTTTCTTTCGTCCACATTTGATTACTGGACTATATAAACCTCATTTGGCTCATGCTCGTCGTTTGCCCTGACCCTGAATTATGTAGAGATCTCGCGATGACCAAAGCGGGTCCCGAGCCGATGGACAATTCAGAGCGAACATAATATTCTTAAACAGGCAGATGATCGTAAGAAATTGCAAAAATATTTCGAAAACGATGGAACGGTGCCAGCGGAAAAGGAACAAGTGTCAGGCTAATCGGTAATAGTACTCACGTATGGTAGACATGGAGCTACTGAAGTACATGGAAAGTTTCGGGCGCATTGCTGAATCATGTATGTTCTGTAACTCAATCTATTAGGTTGTTTGTGGAAAGTTCTTCGTCAGTATTTTCACTGATCACGAGATAAGGCTGTAATCAGATAATTTAACCCTTATTAAAGAAGACTTGCTCGGAAAACAACTGGTGCATCATTGTAGCCTAAAAGAATCGTTCGGCGACATAACATGAAGTCTCAGAGATCCTGTAAAAGCACCCTAACCTCCTCCCGGAACAGATTGCTCTTTGCGAATGTTGCAGTTATTGTCTTCCCTCATCTCGTTTTTCTTGCCATGCCATCAGGAGCGGGTAGCGAGCGCGAGTGTGAGCGCAGTTTCAGAAGCAGCAGCTGTTCAGCTTTCATTACCAGAAAAGTCCCCAAATTCGTTCGACTTTTCGAGGTCTGAGGAATGGTCTCGTTGGATAAGCCGTTTCGAGCGCTATCGTATATCTCGGGCCTACAGAGCCCTGAAAAGGAGTTACAGGTGAACGCCCTCCTTTATTCCACGGGAGGCGATGCAGAAGAAAACAAGGCAAGTTTTATATTTACGGAAAAGGCTAGTGCAAAAAAGTACCACGTCGTGAAAGCAACATTCGAGAGCCATTCCGTAGCGAAGAAGAATGTCATCTAAGAGCGAGGTAAATTTAACCAACGCGTGCAAAGTCAAGACGAGTCCGTGGAGAATTTCATTACCGGTCTCTATCGTTCTGCCGAATTCTGTGAGCATGGATCTCTGAAAGAATAAATGATCCGCGACCGCTTGGTTTTGGCATTACGAACGAGAAACTCAGCGAGTGCGTAAAGAAATGACAGGGGTAATACGATCCAGATTAGTCCAGGATAACCGGTAGAAAGCCTTACAGGAACTCAAGGTAAACCTCGAAAGAAACGGACAACTGGTAAACTGAAGCGGCCCAACAACTTTAGAGGAGATGCAAGCAGGAGTAAGCCTGGGAAACGAACCTGCAGATGCGGAAGATGTGGATATTATCAAAGGCACAATAGGCAGGCATGCCCAACCAAAGATGCGAAATTCCACAAGTATTCCAAGCAATGTCACTTTGCGAGATACTGCCGAGCCCGGAGTACCGCGAATAATGTCCACGCAGGGAAGTAGAGGATAGTCCTACCTCAGATACCGAAGAATTTCCAACGAACAAAAACCATGGGCAGCTGACGTCACGATTTTGGCGCCGACATCATGGTGCTCCCAATAATATTCTACTGAAGAGTTCCAAACAGTTGTACCGTCCCTGAAGATATCAGCTCAAGTGCCAAGAGGAGTTTGAAGCCTTGCTAAAGTATGCCAACAAGTCCTAAAAAGAGATGTTAGTTCTGGATGACTTAGATCACTCTTTGCTTGGTCGCACAGCCGGTCACAAACTCGGAGTTGTCACGGAAATAGATGAAATACTTTCGCCGGGGAAAGCATCTCATCTCATCTCATTGTATCCCCGCAGAATATGAGATAAAGCTTCGTGACAGCATAAAACCGTTTAACCTTACTACTCTACGCATAATTGCAACTCCATTGCTACCCAAAGTTAAGACGGAATTGAAGAGCATGGAAGACATGGAAGTCACCGAGAGGGTTGACCAACCTACAGAATAGTGTTCTCCCGTAGTGGTCCTTTCCAAGAAGAATGGCGAAGTTAGGAAATGTGGAGACTTCATCCAGCTTAACAAGGCAGTATGACCAGAGGACCAGTCAAATTTTCCCACCGAAGGAGTAGACTCCCGCCAATCTAGCAGCAGCCTCCGTTGTTGAATTGCTGGAAGCCAACTCTGGGCTTTGGCAGAGAAAACTAGGTTCTAAATCTAAATTGCACTCGCCGCTTTCATAACTTCCTGGGGACGGTACTGTTACAAGCGGCTCCAATATGGAATCTCATATGCACCAGAACACTTTCAGAAAGTCATCGAGGAAACTCTAGCCGGACGTGAAGACGTGGAAGGTCAAATGGACGACATTCTAGTGTTCAGAGATACTTATGAGCAGCATGACAAGCGTTTAGAGGCAGACTTGAGCCGGCGTCTAGACGAGAAAGGCGTAACACTCGACCTCTAGAAATGTGAATTTGCCAAGGAGAAAGTTGCATTCCTGGGTCAGCTAACCGGTAAAGATGGGATTGAACCGGATTCGTCGAACGTTAAGGCAGTCAGGCAGATAAAAGCTCCGGCTGATGTCTCAGAAGACGCTTCCTAGGAATGCTCAACCAAATGGGCAAGTACCTACCCAACATAGTTAGCTCAGACCAGCAAACCCCGTAGAGACCCACTTAGCAAAGAGAGCACATGGATGTGGGACACGGTACAAAAAGAAGCGTTCAAAAATATTGAAAGGCAGTTGGTTTCAACGCCAATTCTGGTGATCTAGCTGCGGCCCGCAATTGGAGACAATATGCTTCTTCGTATGGAATTGGAGCAGTATTGGTCCAAAAACAAATGAAAGGTGACTCAAAGCCGGTGGCAGTTGTCTCAAAAGCACTGACCAGCACGAAGCAAAGATGCGCACAGATCGAGAAGGAATCGCTAGCTACGACTTGGGCATGTAAAGAACTAGCAGATCACCTGGTCGGGAAAACGTTTCATGCCGAAACAGACCATAAACCTCTTGTTTGGCTACTAGGCTCTACGAACCTCAAGGAAATGCCCCAAAGATTTCTTAGATTACGAATGCGTCTGTTGCGATTCGACTTCACGATCTCCCAAGTTCCCGGTAAGACTTGGTAGCCGTCGATGCCTTGTCACGAGCGTCTCTGACAAACTTCTGTAATAGATCTCCGCCCCCGCACAACAAAAGGAGGATCCAGTGTGCAGGGCGCTCAAGGAGTACTGAGAAGAAGGATGGCCACACGCCCACAAGCTCCCCAGTTCGCTTACCCGTACTGGCGTTCAAGAGGCGAGATTTCTATTGTGCGAGGACTACTCTTCAAAGGCTCTCGACTCATTATCCCATCAAATGTGAGACTGGAGATCTTGGAGAAAATTGACGATGTAAGTGCAGACGACGAGTCAAGGACTCAGTCTGGTGGCCGGGATTGGGCAAACAGCTAGGGGAGATGGTCACGAACTGCCGAAAATGCATCGAGCAAAGGAAGCCAAAACGAGATCCGATGATACCCTCTGCAGTTCCTGAGACAGCATGGCAGGTTCTAGGTACCGATCTGTTTATCCTGGGAGGACGAACCTACCTCAGTGATAGTGGTAGACTACTTCTCATGCTTCATAGAAACCTCACTGTTGCTGGCATCCCAGACGTCCAGGGACACCATATCTGCACTGAAGTCCATCTTTTCAAGACATGGAGGTCCGAAGATCTTAAGATAGGATCCGAGAAGTTTTCAAAAGAGTACACATTTACGCATGTAGCCTCTATCCCTAAGATGCATCAGGATTATGTCCAAGCGTTCGTGCCATACAGGCGGTGAAAAACCCACTCAAGAAGAAGACCCAGCTAAAGCTCTGATGTCCTATAGGGCGTCCCATTGGAGAATGGGTATAGGCCTGCCAAAACGCTCTTCAGGAGAAAGATCCGAACCACAGTTCCTATGCTCCCCGATCAACTAAAACGTCATGACCCAACCTGGAGAATGTTCGCGAACATGAACAAGAGATACGCTAATTCAAACGAACCGGTACAACTCGAGTCATTAGTGCAGTGAGCTACCACCCCTAAAGCCTGGAGATCGCATGGGGGACGTGGATCACAAAATACCTTCAGTTGTGTAACCGAAAAGGCCACATCACCAAGGTCGTACGTGGAGGAAAGTAAAAACAGGCATTCCAGTCTGGATAATTCGTCCACACCTTATCCCTATGCCAGAAAGCATCATCAAAGAGTCGCCTCTAAGGTATACAGAGACCCCACCATCTTATCGGATGTTGTGAAAACAACCAGATCTAGACGAGATATTAAATCGCCAGTCAGGCTTAACCTATAGTTTATTTCAGTGGGCATGACACGAACTCTTAAAGGGATCGGACTTGAATAAAACACAACTTAACAACTACCACTTTATGTTTAACCCTTTCAGACCCAAATTCTGTGAACACTTTCGGCAATTTTCTCGATGCAAATAATTGAAAGGGATCTAGATGTCCTATATGAAGGTCTCCCTTGAAACGTTTGCTGCTCTGGAATACTGAGAACTCAAGTTTTATTGTGACGTCACCATAAGTTCTAAATTATTATTATATTATTATTATTTTGTTTTGCTCGCTACCGTAACGAGTCGTAATCGGTAGGTACTCGGTTTATAAGTGTGTTTTCGAGCCAGGTTTCACTGCAGGCTGGCAACATTAAGCTAGAATGGAGAGTAGAGTCAAACCTCTGAACGAAACCAGAGATAATTTCACAACGGCTGGGACGCCAAAAGTGGTCGTGTTGAGTTATGGCAGCTCAGAAGTGAAGTTCGTCTCTGTAGCCGTTCTGTGATGGATTACCTAGCAAGGCGATTTTGGCGAGATTTAACTTGCAAAGAACACAACGCGTACCATATTTTGCCAGTAGATGGCGGGACTTCGCTGTGGTATCCAAATCACCCAGAATGCAATCCGGGCGCCAAAGAGAAAAAAAGAGGCTTTCAAAAGTGGCTCGAATGAAATGGCCAATGCTCGACTCGATGATCGAACGCACAGGACTTATTGAAAAAAACTGACTGCAACAAAGACTTGATCAATCGTAACTTTTTCAGTTTCATAGGCAGACGGGTCAGTTTGATTCTGTCCAGGTCAAGAATCCCTTAGAAGAACATCAAGATGAGGTCGACTGTTATTTAAGTCAGCGACGAGCTCCACTATGTCAAGTCAGAGATAGAAGCTACTACGAAGGTTTAAGACATCGTGAGGGATACAAGTGGATAAGACTCACGCACGTTTTTTTCAAGGAAAGGTGGGATTCATCTCTCAGAAGTTGGCGGAATCACCCTATGCGTCAATGACCCCTTACTTGAGCAATGAGATGCAGAAACATATGAAGGTGCAGCACAGGCAGCCCAGACATACTGTATGTGTAATTATAAGCTTCATGTTCTGCATATAGTCAAAATATTGATGTAGAAGTTCAAAAATAAATATTGTTTCAATTTAATATCACTATGTGTTTGTTGTGTTGCTCAATAACTGGTCTATTTTGCGGTGCTTCTGGCCTGTTCACCTGCTATCATAACCGCTTGGGAGCCTTATTCTTACACCTATATTCACGGTTCAAAACGTGTCTAAAATTCGAAATACTCTAAAGAAAAGCTCACTTACCTTTAGCTGAAAGCTTCCTTGAGTGTCCTGGCCGGTTTAAATAGCGATTTTTCGCTTTTTGTTACCAGACGGATCTTCCACTAAAGAAGAATTGAAACTTCAATTCTTCTTTAGTGGAAGATCCGTCTGGTAACAAACTAAAGAAGAATTGAAGCTTCAATTCTTCTTTAGTGGAAGATCCGTCTGGTAACAAAAAGTATCGCTATTTAAACCGGCCAGGACACTCAAGGAGCTTTCAGCTAAAGGTAAGTGAGCTTTTCTTTAGAGTATTTCGAATTTTTAGACACTTTTTGAACCGTGATTATAGGTGTAAGAATAAGGCTCCCAAGCGGTTATGATAGCAGGTGAACAGGCCAGAAGCACCGCAAAATAGACCAGTTATTGAGCAACACAACAAACACATAGTGATATTAAATTGAAACAATATTTATTTTTGAACTTTTACATCAATATTTTGACTGTATGCAGAACATTAAGGTTATAATTACACATACAGTATGTCTGGGCTGCCTGTGGGTGCAGACGCATGATATGGACCTACGAAGGCGACTTGAGAGAGCAAGGATTTACGAACCAAAGTTCAGCCCTACGATTCTGCAGTTGAAGACCACAAAGTGTGAGATCTTTGGACAGACGCTAAGACTCTAAGAAGGTATTAACTCTCACTTACTCTTAAGAAGCGCTATTACTCAAAGAGTAGTATTCACAATGGAGATGCGTATGGTGAATCTGTGCGAATTCAAAGATCAAAACACTTGGAAGAAGATCACAATTTGCTACTTCTGTAAAGGTACGAAATTAAGTCACAATACATCGATGGAAAGGGTCACTAGATTGCAGGAGCACTGAATCAAGTTTACCTACACAGTTCAAAAGGGATGGAGACAAAAAAGAGGATTTGCTTCCGTTTCGTCAAACAGCTGGAGCTATCCGGCAAGTGACAGTCGATGAGACAGGACAATATCTAGAGTTCTTACCGATGTGGATACAACATGCTCTGAATCAGTTACGACATCACATTTTCTTCTGCCATTGAAACAACTTTGAGCAAACGCAGCACTACCAGAATAGAATATAGTCTGACATTGAAGGATTACCGATTAACGATTTTATCATCACAGAGAGGAGAGGATTCAAGGAACCACTGAAGTCTTTTATGGGTAGAGAAAGCCCTGTTGAAAGTGAGTAAGACAGCATTTTCCCCAGGAATCCTAGATGGTATTGGAAATGACCACAATCGTCCACGGGGAAACTCAATCGGGCATAACGTACAACGGGTCAAGCTTGGAATTTATATATTGGAACATCACTCTCGTAATTTCCTACTACAGTGGAAGATTTTCTTCTGTGCGTTTCCAGTTTTGAAGAACCTCACAACTGTGTTCAAAGAATTTGTACTCCAGTAAAGGCCTCAGTTATAGCACTCAAATCCGAGGTATCAGTCAACCGGGTTCAAGGTTACCATCAGAGATTAACTTGGCAAATACCATCCTGGTGAAGGCTATGGAGCCTGGATTAGGTCCACATCCTCCAGTGCTGATGTACTACGCAGAACTAATCAAACTAGGTCAATTACTCCCAACAGAATTGTTTACTCAGCGCACTTGAAGTACCAAATACTCTTACTTTTATATGATTCACATCTCCATACCAGTTCTGGAGATCAGCAAGAAAGCGTAGCATCAGTTCAGACCATACACCAGCAACCATTGCAGCGCCACGACGGCGACGTGATGTTGGACCACCTAAGAAACTGATGAGATCATAGCAATTTAAGAGTTTTGTTCCAATCTGGTGTCTGTTTGAATGAAATAACCCCATCTCAACTCTTCAAGATGTGGATAGCGCAACCGTGTGCCAACTTTTCAAACCAAGTTTATTGCAACCTCGAGAGAAACGAAAGGTGTTCCAATGGTATGGTAGAGGTCATTAATTAGACTCCCTCACAAGCCTACCACTTTATTAAGTAGTGTTCACAAATTAGACGATTGTTCACATTCTCGTGAGTTGTTGTTGTTAGTATAATTTTCCTAAAGTCCACATTTGTGTTTGGTTTGTTCGCGTATTTATAACATCGAAATAGTCTATTGATCAGTTTTCTCATTCGCTCCTTAGCTTTAGTTTGCCCAGATGACTGGAAAGAGTTTGATAACTCTTGCTATAAGGTAATGGAAAATTACCTACAATCAAGCACATTTGACTGGTTGAAGGCTTTACGAGTGTGTCTCGGGTTTGGGGGCAACCTCGCCAGCATAGCCGATGAGGCGGAAATGG
>JAEMWC010000128.1:587500-655000 GCA_016490735.1 Pachyseris speciosa
AATTTACTTTGCCTTCCTTTTCCAGAAATTTATCTAGAAACAAATAATTTGATGTGGTGAATTGATTTTGTTGAAATTGATGTTGTCATTGCAATCACATTTTGCTAGACAGTTTGTTTTAGAAATTGGAATAAATATTGTTTTCACTCAAAACAGTTGGCTTTGGACTGGCAAATAAATAAACTGAACCAAACTGAAACTGTGTGCCCTTTGAAATCAAGACTTCTCATAGAATTCAACCTTTGATTTCCATGATACAAGTACAACAACATATTTTCAACATAAGACCAAAGTCGTTTTTTCCAAGCACCTGCCATTGCCATAGCAACTCACTAGATTTTGTGTTCATCTAAAATGTGAGGCCAATTATTGGCCTCACATTTTAGATGAACACAAAATCTAGTGAGACACTTCATAATGAAGCTGTAACATTATTTCATAAATAAATTAAATAAACTTGAAACTTGAAACTTTAAGGAAGCAGACTACTCAGCAATATCACCAATAGGGAGGACAAGCCCTAATAGTTCATTGACTTCGCACCCTCCCCCCTCCCCTTCCCCCCTCCCCTTTTCCTTCCCCCTTTCCCCCACCCCTTTCTCCATCCCCCCTTAAGGCCCCATCCCCCACCTTTGACTTTCCTTCAACCTGAAAAGAAGTCTGATCTAGAAAGGGTTTAACGATGTGAAAACATGTATACAGTGCCAAAAATTCCAGGTTCATTTATAAACCCCTTTGGTATCCTTTTTTTTGCTTTCTTGACAGGCTACCCCTGTTATAAACGCCCAAGCAACACATCATCAAATGACTGTTCAGTCAACTGCACATATCCAGAAAATCTGTGTTTTAAACACAGATACAATGACTCAGTTGTCATTCAAGGTTGTATGTCAGCTGATCAATGCACTCAAACCAAGACTGGAAATCAAAGCAACACTGGAAATCAAACTAAAATTGGAAGTCAAACCGAACATTTGGAATGTTGCCAAGGGAAGTTTTGCAACACAGGTGAGTTAGACAATTTGCAAAGTTGTTCAAACAGCAGAAATTAGTTCCTTATACTGTAACTTAATAGTGTCAGTAACAAAAATGGATTTCTGGAAACAAAGTGTGTACTAACTGCTTTTAATTAGTTTATCAGCCATAATGTGTATTTGCTTTAGTTAAACAAACTAATGGGACAAAACATTCATAACCACCAGTACAATGTCAGTGATATTCAAGATCCTGTAGTTTCGAATTCTTCAAACTTAAGAATTTAAAAGTTTGTTGAACACTAATTTTGCAATGTACTGTAAGCTTACCTTTATACTAAATACACTACACTGTAGTAGAGAAACTACAGTGTATGTATTTTTATCAATCAATGGAAGCATTCTTTCTCTCTTAATGGCATGACTATTGTAGGAGACTTACCGGTAATTGCAGTTTAATTTGGCATCACTTCTATTTTGCTGTTTCTGCAGGTAGCCATGTTTACATGTACACTGGGTTATTAATTATTAAATAATATATTGTTCTAACAACAAATTGTCAAAAAATTCCTGACCATTTTTTTTTTTTCACATCAAGGTAAACTGTGTAGCAGGGCTGTCATTTCCTTGGCTTTTATAGGTGGAAACTCTGGCTACTCTGACAGAAAAACAAGACACTGACACCTGGCTACTTGTTCCCCCCACCCACCCAACTTCAAAAATTAGTGACAATCCTGCTGGTGTAGACTGCTCTGAACAAGTTTTCCTTTCACATTAATTTTAGAAATCTCCTGTTATGAGTGTTCAAGTAACACATCATTTGAAGACTGCACAAGAAAACAAACTGTGGTCAATTGCCCAATACCTGTGCACCGTTGTGCCAAGATGGAATACAAAAGAACAGTGGAGGGGAAAGTAAGGACATCTTTTGAAAAAGGATGCGCCACAATCAACCAATGCAAAATAACCAGTGAAAAGATAGTGGATTGCTGTGGTGATGATCAGTGTAATACAGGTAACAAATACATTTAATTTTGCTCAGGTTTGATAGGACACTTAATTATAATTAGTAGAGATCAACTTTGCTGGTTTATTACACCCATTTTAAAATCACTGGTGATCCTAATTGCAATCTGATTGGCTCACAACAGTGCAATTTATTCCCAAATTGCACCATTTTTTACTCTAAATCACATCCTTTCTGTAACTCATCAAAATGAAAGTGAAATAATACTAACCTATCAAATTTCATGGATGAACAAATATTAATATTGACAAAAAGCTGTGTGATTTCAAAATGGGTGTAATAAAGTGGTAATTGAACTTCGTGTCATGCAATTTTGGTCTGAAATCATACTTGTGATTTCAAATCAAACTCGTGCTGTGCACTCGTTCGATTTTGAATCACGCATATGATTTCAGACCGAATTGCACTCCTTTCAGTTCAATTACCATGATTATTAATTACCTGATGCTATTATTCTTGGTATAACTGCCGCCCAGTTGGCTCATGAGTACTGGACTGCTGAGCCGAGGGTCACAGGTTAAACCCCAGACCAGACCACAAACCAGGGTCTTGAAATAAGTGGTAAGATCATGCTGGCTGTGTGCTTAACATCTGCATCAGCTCAGATGATTGCATCACTGAGCAGTGACGTTAAGCCGTTGGCCTTGTCTCTTTCATCTCCACATGTAAAACTGGAGCTGTTCACAATGATACATGTGCCATTTGAAGCACAAGCTTGTTTGAAAACATGCTTAGGCACAGAATTTTATGAAAATACCGTAAAAGCTCTATTAAGCCCCTGGGGAGGGGGGGGTCTTATTTAATTTCAGGCCTTATTGACGGAGGCTTATTAGAGAGGGGCGCTTAATAGAGAGGGGGGCTTATTTGAAATCTCAAACTCTCCGTTTTCGTCTCATAATAGTTTTTCTACCAAACTCAAACAACTGCAGTGAAACTTGATTAATTAATAAAAAGCAACAAAGAGTATTATGTGTTTGAGTGCATATTTGTTTAAAAATAAACCAACTGGGCTGCATGAAGTGGATTTTGTAACGGGGAATAGGAGGGACTCATTACAAAATTTCATGTTACAAAAATGAGGGGTATTAGAGAGGGGGGCTTATTACAGAAAACAACTTCCAAATGGGGGGCTTATTAGAGAGGGGGCTTAATAGAGCTTTTACGGTAGCTAGCTTTAAGCACACTGTTACATATATGTATATATATATATATATATATATATATATATATATATATATATATATATATTTTTTTTTTTTTTTTTTTTTTTTTAATTATTATAGTTTTTATCAATTTTAATTGTTTTCAGGTTATTTTAAGGACATTAATTTTATTTGTTCAGCTGTCAATAGTTAAGTTTTTTAACTTTGTAGATACATGACCACATCAGCTCCGCTGTAATTTTATTGCGTGTAAATAAATGTTGTTAATATCACAAAAATTCTTTGTCTTGGACCATTTAACAGCTTCAACAAAACAAATCGCAAGCAGTGTGGTGATAAACATTTGCATAAAGAGCATTTCTCTTAAGCAAAACATTTGAGCACTTAAAAGTCATGTCCCAACCTCTTGGGCCTCTTAATAATACTTGGTTTGGCTGCAACTCTGTGACTTATATTTTAGCTGTGATTTTTTTATTGTGTGTAGATTCAGGTCTGAGATGCTACGAATGTGGCAACGCCAAGGAAGAGTGCCCAGTCCGTCAGTGTATTTTCAGTGATGGCCAGTGCTACTATGCACAGAGACAAGAGGGTTCAAATGCTGACAATAAATATGGATGCACACAACAAGATCTTTGCAACAAGACTGATCGGGATGGTCATTTCAGGCATTGCTGCAATGGCAGTCTGTGTAATAAAGGTATGTGACAGTACAGCTATACATTAATCTCTTTTGATCTTATGAGGCAATCTGCATAATAATAATGAGGTTTAGTACCATTGCCATAAATACTAGCTCTTCACCTGCATATTGCATTATTATTATTATTATTAAGATCCGCATTAATCTGCCTTAGAGGATCAAGAGCTAGAAGAAAAGCCGTGGTTTCTCTTTACTGTATTTACAATGATATTTCTGTCTCCACTTTTTTCTAGTGAGAAAGACTGGTCAAGAGAACTTGCCCTCCAATGATAATAATAGCAACACACTTGCCTACGTATCACTTGCTGTTACCTTCATCCTGTTGGTGTTGGTCTCTCTTGCTATTGGTGTTTACTGCTACAGAAAATCGTATTACAAGAAAATTCAAAGGTATTACGTATAGTGAGCTTGGCAAAGTTATCTCTGAATTGTGCATTTAACAGAAAACAGTAAAGTAAAAGAACTTGTCAATTGTACTTGACAGATTAACATACTTCGATTCAGGTCCTTCTCCTTTACTGTAATAGCTTTATACATGTACACTGTGAGTATTTTTGATTGAAGTTTGGCCTCTCTAAAATGTTTAAAAAATAAAGCACAACAAGATAAAGATAACATAAAGGGAGGGACCATAAGGTCATGTGTATAAAAAAAACTGCTACGGGGTAAACTGCTCTACAAAAATTTGGAATTTTTTAATAAATGTGGCTGAAAATATGAATTTTTCACCTTTTTCCCAGCTTACCTCACACACGACGTGACATCATTCCTCTTGACAAGTGGGAAATACTGCCAGAGCAGATTGAATATGAAGAGGAGCTGGGGAGAGGGGCGTTCGGTGTGGTGCACAAAGCAACTCTACAAAGACGAGTGGGAGTAGAGGTGTTTGATGTAAGAAAGCTGCAGTTCGCAGAGGAGAAAAGGAAGAAGGCCTGTCAGGTTGTAGCTGTCAAGAACTTGAAAGGTAATTTATGAGTATCTACAGGAGTAACTGACCAACAAAAAGCAACAATACTGCAGAATATACCCTGTCACTCTGTACCTCTCTTGTATTCCTCAGTCTGCGTTCTTCGAAGCAGAACACATTACACGCTATTCTTATTCAATGACTTACAAATAAGTGCAGCGTAGGTAGGCAAACTTGTAATATTTAACATAATTATTTCTTTCGAAGAGGAGCAATTTATATAATTTTATTAATATAAGTAATGAATAAAGTTTTGTGTGAAAGTGGTAAGAAGACTTCAATCTACAAGCTTCTGTGTCTCCAATATTTTTGTAACAATAAGCTTAATCAATGTTTAACAGTATTTGATGTTCTTAGCCACTCGATTGGTTATCATGTCCTGCAGGTAGCTGGTTATGATTTCAAAAATATAGTTAGTGATCTTGTAGTAAAAAATAATAATTGCAATTATTGATGGCCATTGTCATTAAGTTTCTTCATCATGCAGTCCCTTCCCTAGTCTCCTACGCAGCCATTCTTTGTCTCGTCACACAACTCTCCTCCCCAAGGAGCGTTGCGTGACGAGACAAAGAACGGCTGCATAGAAGACTATCCCTTCCCCTGCTCAGTGTCTATCACAGCACTGTGTTGCTTTCTTTTTCATGTTCATGCATTGTAAGGGAAATCATGTACTAGCTGCAAATCAGTTAATTTTTCATTTTTATAAGCTTCCAGAAGGTTTCAAGGATTCCCTGTCTCGTACCTGGGTCCGAACCTTTCAGCCAGGGAATTAAGGACCAAGCAAGAATGTTATGAGGAAAGGTTGTACTAACTGTACACAGGGTTCCAGATAAGATTTTAAGGCAGGGTGTCAACAAGGAAATCCATCGGGTCAAATTTCCAGTGCTCCCACCAAACCATTATAAAGTTTCTATTAATTTGTTGGGTCATGTAGCTAACCTTGTAGGGTTTTTGACCCGAGACCCCCTTCTTGTCTGGAACACTGTGTACATGTCTCATATTGACATGTTCAGATGATGCAAATGAGGCACAGAAGGAAGAATTCCTGTCCGAGATTGAGCAGATGAAGCTGTTGGGTTACCATCAGAATATTGTGTCCCTGGTTGGATGCAGCACCCTTCTGGACAACAAGTTCCTGGTCATAGAGTATGTTCCGTTTGGTGACCTTCTGCAGTGGTTACGGCGCCAGAGAAAAATGGTGAGAAATGCATAGCTTTAGAAACTGTTGTGCTTTTTTTTTCGTTCATTAATATTGTTATTGCTTTGTTTATTAATATTAACCTACATGTAAACTACTCTATAAGATCTACAAAGAGAGTAGACTCCCTCAAAGTATGTAAACTAGAGAAAGTTACCGTAAAAGCTCTATTAAGCCCCCAGGGGGGCTTATTTAATTTCAGGTCTCATTAACGGGGGTGGGGGGAGGGGTCTTATTAGCGAGGGGGGACTTATTTCAAATCTGAAACACCCTGTTTTCATCTTAAAACAGTTATTGCACAAAACTCAAACTACTACAGTGAAATTTTGTTATCTACATGTAATAAAGAGCAGCAAAGAGTATTATGTGTTTGAGTTTACAGTGTATATTTGTTTAAAAACAAACCAATTGGGCCGCATGAGTTTGATTTCACAAGAGGGAATAGGAGGGTCTAATTACAAAATCTCAAGTCCCAAAAGGGGGAGGGGGGCTTATTACAAAAATTGTCTTCCAAATGGGGGCTTATTAGAGAGGGGGGGCTTAATAAAGCTTTTACAGTAGTTTAAGCTATGTATGCACCATAACCTTTCCTTTATTCCCCCCCCCCCCCCCCTTCACCCCAAAGAAAAAACAACATTTAAAAGGTCATTGAAAAAAATAAGTCAACAAGAACTGATTTGCCTAATGTTATGATTGCAGGTAAGCAAACTGAATACGAAATGTAGACCTATCCACTCAGAAGTTTTTTTTTTCTCATTATTATATAGTATTTTCATCAGGACATTTTGATTGCCAGTAGAGTATTTCCAAGCATGGTGCTTAAAGTAGTTTGGTGGCTGTTTGAGTAGCTTTGAAATTTTATGCTGTCCCTCATGGTCTCATTAATGTAAGACAATTAAGTCCCACTGAGATCCCAGGTGGGGTGCTGGAAATCTCACCTAAGTTCCTAGGTGGGATGCTGGAATCCCGCATTTGATGCAGGATCCCAGGTGGGATCAAATTTTCATCCCAGGTGGGGAAGACAGGATCCCACCATACCCACCTGGGATCCCATGTGGGATTGCTGGGATCCTGCCTAGATCCCACCTGACCTTTTACCTGGGAATAGTACAGAATGCCATCTTTGTAATGCATGCCTATAGATTACAACTTAATGTTCTCTTCGAAACTCTCTTCACTGCCCATAATTGCTCATTAATGGTATTCTGTGTTCTAGATCAATCAATCTGAAAACACTGAAGGGAAGAATGGCGAGAAGGATTACGATGACAAAAATGACATTACAGAAGATGGAAAATGGAACAATACCTTTGACCAGGTAATTTTTTTTTTTCGCTTTTCTTTTGCTAAGTGGATGAGTTTGACAGGGGAAGTTGCTTATTAACAAGTCATTCCCATTGATTCTTGGTAGGAGGCAGGAATTGGCCGCGCGGTTAGGGCGCTTGATTTCAATGCGGTTGCCACAGGTTCAAATCCCGCTCTAGCCACTAGCTGGTGTTGTTCTGGGTAGTCCCTGGTTCAACTCCTTGGTCATCCTTGTAAATAGCCAACTGGTTTGCCTCCAGCCAGTTGGGATTCTTATCATGTTATGTTTATTTGAATTATTTGTTTCTGGTCACATACTTGTTAAGTGCATTTGATCATATATCTACATGTTAATTTGCACTATAGAAATATTTATTATTATTATTATTATTATTATTATTATTATTATTATTATTATTATTATTATAAGAAATTAATGATAAAAAGCGATTTGTGAAAAGGCTAAGTTGAAGCAAATTTGCATAAAAAAGTACCAAGTTGTCAAATGACAACTTAGAGATCTTAGCAGCAAGGTGCGAAAGACCATCCAACCTGTGTTTACTATGTGAGCCCAAGCCTAACATCGTAACCCAGCAATTAATGCGTTGTTTATGTTTTCAAGTGTGACCTGTGTGATGCAGGTTATGTTGGGTACACAAAGGGCCACCTTCACACGTGTGTTGAGGGACACCGTCAAAAGGCTTCATCTATTTACAAGCATTATTCTGAAGAACATAACACTGCTGTTCCGAACAATTTCTTAGCACACTTCAATGTAATCAAGAAATGCACAAACAAATTTGACTGCCTTGTTAATGAAATGCTTTGTATTCAAGATCTGAAACCAGCACTGAATGTACAGTCTGATTCTCTTTGTGCTAAAGTATTCATGTAATTAGCTTGGTACCGGTACTTTTTTATAAAAATTCGCTTCAACTTAGCCTTTTCACAAATTGTTTTTTATCATTAATCATGTAACCTTGATAATGGCGCAAGATGCACCGAAAGGTCGGTTTCTATCACTAATATTTCTTGTGACTTATAATCCTTGGTTTGCTTGTTTAGTCTCTGAAGCACCGGGTCCAACCCATGGGCCTTAGGTACCAAAGAGTTCACTTGATTGACAGGACCCTTCTGAGGATGCGAGCTGTACCCAGAAGACTAATTTTTTGGAGCTCATCAATGCTGACTGTTCCTGGGATTTTGTCAACATACTTTTCCAGTCCCTTCTTAATGACCCCTAGTGCACCAATGACAACTGGTATCGTCTCTGTTCCCATTTTTCACATTCTGGCGATCTCAATTTCTAAGTCTTTATACTTAGAGAGTTTCTCAACTACCTTAACGGATGTATTTCTGTCTGATGGGACTGCCATATATATAATATAATCTGACATTTCTGATTCGTGTGATCTCTGATTATGATATCTGGTTTATTAGCCGCTATTTCTCTGTCAGTATGAATTGGCATATTCCACAGAATCATTGCTTGTTCGTTCTCTACAACAGTATCCGGTTTGTGGTTGTACCAGTTGTCAGTTGTCAGGATATCATAGCTCTGGCACACCTTCCAATGGATGTATGATGCTGCGTTATCATGCCTCTGAATGTATTCAGTTTTGGCAAGTTCTGGGCAGCCAGATATGACATGATCGATAGATTCATCAAACTTGCCACACATCCTACATAATGGGTTAGTACCATCTTTAATGATGTTGCTGTGGTACAACCTTGTTGCCAGGCTTTCGTCCTGTGCGGCAATAATCAGCCCCTCAGTCTCCACTTTTAATCCACTGCTCATTAGCCACTGGTTAGTTTTGTGAAGGTCCACATCTGCATCTTTCATTCTTTTGGGGTGTTTCCCATGGAGTGCCTTGCCTTCCCACAGTTTAGATAGATGTTCTTGAGCTTGTTGTCGGGCTTTCTGCTTTGTTCTTTTTGCATGATGTGTGGAGAATTCGTCTGCTTCTCTAGGTAATTCAGATAAGTCAAACTCCCTAGAAAACTTTTGTGCCTCTTTCTGAGCAGAGTAAATCTTCTTTTTGGCATCATGCTTTTGCACCAGTCCAAGCAAGGGGTCATCGGAGCTTTTCAAGAATGTGCTAAGACCAATCGTAGTTATCTTGTAGCTCATTTCCACTGCATAAGACCTCTTCCTCCAAATTTTCTAGCAACATAGAGTCTATCTACATCCAACTTTGGGTGGTGCATTTTATGCATGGTGAGAAATTTTCTAGTCTTTGTGTCAAGCTTTTTTAGCTCGCTTACTTTCCAATTTACAATGTTGAAACTGTATGCAACCACTGGAATTGCCAAGGTGTTAATGGCTGTTACTTTATTGGCAGAATTAAGCCGGCTATTAAGGATCAGTCTTGTCCTTCTGTAGTATTCCTTTCTTACCTTCTCTTTCATGGTGGCATGCTGGATCCCATTATTATTATTATTATTATTGTTATTATTATTAATATTATTATCCCATTATTGTTATTATTATTATTATTATTATTGTTATTATTATTATTATTATTATTATTAATTTGTCCTTCCAGTTCACTCATCTTCTGCTACTTTTTGTACAGGAAATCCACATTGATAAAGATCAGTTTCCAGAGAAAATGGAGTTGACACCAATACAAGACATCACTGATGTCACTGTTGACTTTTTACCTTCGGAAAAGACTTCTGAAGTAAGGGCAGATGATGCATTATAATCGTCTCAACATTTTAAAACTTGCTTCAGAACACACACACACAAAAAATAAAAAATATTTTGTTTAAATTGTTATCAAAAAAGGTGTTACAGTGACTGTACTTTATGTTCTAAAATGTGATTTTTCATCATGCAGAACCCCGTTAATGAGAAAGAGGTTGACAGAAATCCTTCATTGGGAGGACAAACCTCAGTAATGGCTGAATTGGCTCCACCACCATACAGTCAAGATGACACCATGCAAGCAACTTTGCTTTCTGAGGAACTTACTGAGGTAAGAAAGAGAACATGTCCCAAGTTGAGGTTTTGTCTATTGCTTGAATGGTTTTGTTGATCTGCCATGAGTATCGGTAAATACGCTTGTACAGTAATTACAACTTTTTTAGAACTTGATACCCATATGTCTTGATGGGCATGCTACTCTAACAAACCATTGCCTCGTTAATTTTAGACTACTGATTGTGGAAACCTTCCTGATGAAGGAATGCTGTCAGTTCCATCGACATCACAGGCAGACACCCATGCTGCCGCTGTGTTAATTTTCGCTGATGACCTTGATGAGGAGGCAGATGATAAAGAGGAGGATGGCTTTACCACCAAACAGCTGTTTTCTTTTGCTTGGCAAATAGCAAGGGGAATGGTAAGTATCTCACAACTTAATTGTATTTCTTTGATGACAGAGACTGCTTACACTGCAACTAAAGTGATTCCAGGCTGATGCTTTCATTAACTGACACCTTCACAAGTGCTTTAATATTGCCATATTCAAGGATTATTGGTATCCTCTAATTCTCCTTTCCCCAAAGAACTGTTGTTTGGAGTTAATTAGCAAAAATAATTAAATACCTTATTAGTACCGGTATTATCCGTAATAAGCTGGAACTACAGTAGTGTGCACACGAGGCTTAAATGAGGGAATCTTTTCATACGTAAATGTAATCCTTCACTTTGGCTAGACCCTGAGTTCAATACAGAGAATACAAATTATGGTCTATTGATTGTCTTTTCCAAAATACTTTCTTTATTGTTGAAAACTAAATTAGAAACAAATAAAGCACTTTGAAGTATCTCATTGAGGGCTTGGTTCAGGTTTTTGTTTTATTTATCACTTTGTCCCTGTGTAATGTGTCAAAAGGTGTACTGTCTACTTTGTTCATGACTGTAGGTGACTTGTCATTAATCATTGTTGTACTTGTGAAATTTGAGGTAACCTGCCCATAATATTTATAAAGTACTGCTTTAAATTTATTTTCCTGCTCCATCTGAAAGACTCTGTTCCATCTAGACATTTTTGAGAAAAAAAAAAACTAATTTAATAATAATAATGTTTGTTTCTTATATTGCGCAGTCTAACATGCAATAAAGATATGATCGAATGCACATTACAACATTGAAATTTGTCTCATCAGTGTAGTGCCCAATTTAAAAAACTGCCGGAAATGACTTGGTCACAACATATTCTGGATAATCACAAACAAGCTTTTATATAATAATGCAAACTGTATTTCATGTGTCTGCAGTTCTTCATGGTACTGTATATTATTATAATGTTCGGTTTATTTTCAGAACCACCTTGCCGAAAACGGTTTTGTTCATCGTGACCTTGCAGCTCGTAATGTTCTTGTTGGCCATGATGGCAAGGTAAAAGTGTCAGACTTTGGATTAATGCGCCAAATCTACGAGGATGTGTACAATTCAGAGAAGACCAAGAAGCTGCCAGTGAAATGGATGGCACCAGAATCGCTTTATGAAGGCATATACACAATCAAGAGTGACGTGTGAGTGGATATAATTATTGACTGGTCATTTTGGAACATTATCTTTTTTACTAAAAGAAATTTAGACAGGTTTGAAATTAAAGCGACTCTCTCAGGGTCAGTTGGTTGAATGTTCTAGCTGAACAGGTTCTAAATGCCTCATATACAAAGGATATTACATGGTCATGCGGAGGTACGAATTTCTCATCCAGTGTTGAAAAATATTTCATGAGTGAGCGCAGAGAAAGACTGAAAAATTTTTTACCATGAGAAGACAAATTTTGTATCTCCAAGCATCTATGTAATGCACTAAATCATTGTATTAAATACCAACGAAATACCAAACCATTTCACTTTTCACTGCAACAGCACAATTTATTATGTAAACATAGGAATGGGGATCTTTTCACGTGTGAAGATAACATGTTATTGTCACATGTGAGGATATCGTGTTTTCACATAAAAGCTCACCTGGTATTTCATTGAATAAAATGCATTCTACTCAAAAAATTCAAAAATTTTTTAGACTTGCTTCCCATCTGCTAAAGGCATGAACACTATACAGTGTCCATAAAGCTTAAGTTAGAACTCTGTGGATCTGTGATGATCACCAAAGAATTAGCTGTACCTCTATTGAAAATTTGTTCAAAACCAGAATTTAGCTATGAGACATGCAAAACATACAATTACAAGAATAAGCTGAATCACTTAATAAGAATCACAAAACAAAGCTAATAATAATAACGTAGAAATAAATATAAACCATAATAAATATAAATCACATCATAAACAACAACAAACTTGCTGAAAGACACATCTGTTGAAGGATCTTCTGTTCCCCTGTTTTTGAATAGCTGGTCCTATGGTGTTCTTCTCTGGGAAATGGCCACCTTGGGTAAGTAAATCAAACATGTTTTGTAAAAATAGGATTATAGTGAATTTCTTGGAAACTGGTTTGCCAGCTTTAAAGTAATTTAGTTGTTCAGAAAGAACTATGAAAAGAAAAATCTTTAAACCTCTTTTATAGAGCCATTAGCCACATGTAAATACATGTAACCTTCACTGAGATATCCATGTAACAAATGATGAGCCCCCTTCCTGCAACAACTCTGCCTTAATCTGATAGTAATTGATTCCCAGAACATTTATTGACTTTTATGATGTCATTCATTCAGGGGGTGTTCCTTATCCTACACTGACTAATTCGGAGCTGTTTCAACTACTGAACACTGGTTATCGCATGGACAGGCCTGACATGTGCTGTGATGAAGTGTAAGTTGATTACTGAATAAGATGCAAGACTTCTTTCTGATGAAAGTAAGAAACTGTATATCCTTAACCAAGAGACCACATGTAATAATTATTATAGATACATGTTCCTTACATTTTACTTTCTTCATGTTAAGTTAAATTTTAAAACACATTTTGGCGCCGTTGATTCACTCAAAGGACACGTTAATTATAAGCATGGAATTATCTTCACCATATCAATGCTCAGGTTTTCTTTGTTCATTTTCTATTCTATTCCATACCCCTTTGAGCTTGGGTACCAGTTTTCTGTGTATCAGCCTGAGGTACATAATGTAACATAACGAAAACATGCTTGTAATGACTTTGTGATCTATCATTTCTCAATCCATAACAGCCATGACTTGATGACTGAATGCTGGAAGGAGGATTCAAGCCATCGTCCCAGCTTCTTTCAGCTGATTGAAAAACTGGAGTTGCTGATGGAAAGGGATGTGCCATACTTAGACATCAATAAGCACAATGAAACCAGCCCTTACTACCAGGTGCCTACAGAGGCTAGTGCTGCTGTTGACAACAGTAAATTGTAATTATAATATGTTAAACTTGTGCCAAAAATAACTAAGTACTTGATAAGAATTTCCTTGTACATATATCAAGTTCAAACGTTACATAATTATTTACCATTGATAATGATACCCAGAGTAGGCTTGAAAATGCCATGCTCTATTATTCCTGGCCGTTATCTCACAGTGAATCAACAAGGCATAGGATATAGCACCAACAGAACAAAGTACTTAATGATTGCAAAGCAGAGGCATCAAAAATTTATTCATATCAAACTGCTGGGCAAGAATAGATGTACAATAAATAGATTACCAGTAATTATTGGCATTTACTAGGAAGTGAAAATGAGGTTTTTGTAGTATATTTTAACATAAAGTGGGAATTGAAGTTTTTGTGTCACTTGACGAAAGATAGGTAAAAAGGGTTTAGTTTGCATCTACGGCTGCATCGCTTTCATGCATAAATCCTACTTGGATATGTAATTTTAACAGTTCTCATACACTCAGGAAATTTACACAGTCATTGGACAGGAATTTGTAGATTTCATGTATTGCCTGGTGATTTACTTCAGTTTTTGTTTGTAAATTGAAAATTGAAAGAGGAGAACTTGCTTTTGTGTAATTCAGAAAGACGACTTGGGTACAGTGGTGTAGTGCACTACATCATGTATGCTTATGGCAGTGTTCATCTTTTGAGACAAAACATTTGCAAACATTTGTACCAGGAAATATTTTATATGCAGTCTTCTGATATTACCTTGGAGATAACCAAGTTATCTTTGTATCACTTTTTATCTTTTATCAATATTATTAATCTTGCTAATTATATATTAAGAGATATTTATTCCTCAATATTTACCGGTAATGCCATACATAGAGATCACCTAATATGTAAGGTACTTCTCTTTTTTTGATCCAAGAAAAATAAATAAAATGTTTTAAAAGTATCAAAGTTGTACAAGTTGAAGAGATTTCTAAACTAAAATTAATGTGTATTAGTTCCCTCTCCATCTATTTCCTGTTGTACATTGTAACTGATGCTTTTTGGCCATTCAAAGTCACATTGGAAACAGGTGACACTATGCCTTTATCATAAGTGAGAATTTGTTGACCTGAGAAAACAAGGTACATGAAGACCATTTCTCAGTGTTTCTTTGGTCACCATTCACCACCTGTCACCTCATTTGTTAGATAGAGTCCACAGTTGTCCCACTAAAACAATGCTAAATATCTGCAAGGCCTAATTTGGAACACACATTGTTTTGATTTTAACCCAAGTACTGCATGACTGCTAACATGAGATCTCCAATGGTCAGGATGCATGTTTATTATATGCCTGGCTCTTTCAGTGGTCAAGATGAATCAATTCTCCTGCTGTGATTGGCTACCTGTGAGGTCAAGATGGAGCCATCTTGACCACTCAGGATAGTCCCGCATTTTATTGTCTCTTAATAGCGCCCTTTCAGTCATATAATAAATCCTTTATTGACCAAGCTTGTTCGGTCAAGATGGCGGGATATTGGCCTAGTCCTTTTTTGTGCGTTTATGGACCTCAACTTCGTCTCGGTCCATAAACACACAAAGAAAGAACTTGGCCAATATCCCGCCATTTTGACCTTATGCTCGGCCAATAATCCAGATGTATTGCCCAGTAATTACACTGTCATGCAATTAGTTACTCAGTTCCAAACACCACACAGACCTGGCCTTTCAATCACGTTACGATTTTAGTGAAAAGCTGTAACCAAGAGTATGAGATTTGTAAGGTAGGTTTAATCACTTTCAAAATGGCCCTTTTTTCTTGGGAAAAAAAGTACACCAATCAGTGAGTGAGGGTTACTGTGAAATAAAGTTAAGTGTTTTAGTGGCAAACTTGGGATGGGAAATCAGCTTAAAAATTGTTGATATTAACTAACTAACCTATTTAATTGTGGATTAGTAATGACAGACTTTCAAACAACTGGCTTCCAGACTGTAGTTTGTTCCAAGACAATGCTCAGGATCACAGGTAAAACCCTGCTTACTGGTACTTGGTGAGTTCACATTGAGCCATTAAGTTATTAATAATTACATTGTCCTCCCAAAGGAAGAAAATGGAGAAACGGAGAGAAAAACAAGTAGGAATCATCAAAACAAAGTATATCGGGGACTACTGGAAGCACAGACCACGGAACAAAATAATCTTGATGTGCATGTTGTTTACCTCACCCTTTTACCTCTCCCCAGCTTCTGCTCAAGTTTGACAAAATTACCATTGATACCTTTGCGCAAAGAAGTATTTGGTTCTATGGCAGAGGAAGACCTGGTGACAAGTCTTGAAACTAAAGGTTACCAGGAAACGACACAAGTGACAGCAATGAACTTTAATACACCAATCAATGTTAATTCGTACACACATACTAGAGCTATACAAGTATTAAGATGCAATCGTTTTACAGAAGTGCCCACCAGGCACAAGTGCAGCTGAAAGGATGCTTGAGATTTTAGGCAAAACCTGATTTAACCCCAAGAAAGCTTTTCTGCTCATTCTCACTAACCTAAGGCAATATTACTGTCACTACACCTACAAAAGAAGTTCAGAACTGAACAGGACACAATGACATAAAATCGAAACAAAAACTTGAAGTGAGAATTAGTTTGTCGGTTGACTCCTAAACAGCTAAAAGGAATCAGTTTGATCAAAGTGATTGACACCACAACACACAATCTTTTTACAGCATACCGCTTACAATGTGCAAAACAAACTGCTCTTACATTGTATTTCAGTTAGTGAAATGTACTACTGGACAGCTAATGGATGAAGCACCAACTATGCAAGCAACCCCAAATTGTTATGTTCCAACAAATGTTTGATACATTGAAGTCCCTTGCTGCTGCTTCCGACAAAACACAAAATAAAAATCACAAAAAACATAAAATGTACTTCACCGTGAGCCACACTGGTTGGGCATGTACTTGTCCATGAAATAACACATACAAGCCAGTAGCAGTCAGTTAATTAGACACAAATTCAATTCTTTACCAAGTCTACTTGAAATCACTAAAATAAGTAACTTGACAAAACAGATGCACTATATGCAGTCCAGTCCAAAGCTCCTCCAGCAGATTATGTTTTATAGTAAGTGTTAAGATAAAAACAAGCAATGCTGAGAACTGAATTGAACTGCAGAGTGACGAGACATCCTGATGTGGAATGCTTACACAAGGTACTAGAAAACTGCAAAGAGAAAGGAAAACAAATTGGTATGCTACTTGTAAAGAAAAAATTTCATGGGCTTTCTTGATAATATTGTGTATAATTTATGCATTTTAACAACATGTCCTGGGACTTGGCTCAGCCATCACCTTTTCTTAATGTTTTACCAGATACCATCAGTTACCCCAGTCCACAGTCTAACTGTATACCAATCAAACAGTATTACTTTTTTTACCTGTTAAGGCTTCCTGTGCAAAATACTTCACATCGACATCAGCATCAGCATTTAGTTTGTCAAGCACCGGTTTAATCTGTGATTTGATGGTGCTGTTAAACAAAAGGAAGGGTAGAACTACTGTAAGTCAGTTCTGGAAAGCATGTCAACACAGAGCAAAGAGGAGGGATGAGGGTGAGTTAGACTCACAGAAAGGCAGATCAAACCAGAAGATTAACATAACATTAATATTAAAAAAAAAGAACAAAAAACATACAGTTGAACCTTGATTATCTGAACTTGTGGGACTGAGCTGAACAGTCCGGATGATCAAGAGTACGGATAATCTAAAATATGAATATCAGTGAGCCAAAACTAAAACTGAATGACTGAACAAGTGGAGCATGAAATTTCACTTGGAAACAAAGAACACCTGAGGTAATCAGAGCTCAGTGAAATGCATTGCAGTAGTATGGTGCACGTGAGCTCAAAATGTGTACAGATCAGTGTTTTGAAGCAAACAAAATTCAGTTTGAACCATAGTTTCATTACTTAAAGGGAAAAAGTTTTGCTGCAGATCTTTAATATGGCTAATTAATATTCATGAAAAACCAGGACCAGCTAAGCAAGTCCGGATAATCAAAAAATCTGGATAATCGAGGTCCGGATAATAATCAAGGTTTGACTGTATTCATTTTCTGTGTGTGTGTGTGTGTGTTTTCTAGAAAACACCCCCTTGAGAGACTTAATTTTCGCTCAGGTCAGATGTGGAGGAGAAAGCACTTACTTCTCATCCAGAACAGGGGCAATTTTTTGTAATGTTTTAGCGACATTGAAGCGCACATTAGCTACAGAATCATCAGCTAAACCAATGACAACAGGCAGCATCAGTTTGATTACACTTTCAGGTCCCATGACTTCTGCTAACACCTGCCACACAAAGTACAATGTAGATAAGGGCCATAGCCTGCTTCAAGGTTTAAAACTCATGGGAAGGGTGGGAGGCCAGTCCGGGAGGTTTAAAAACTTTGATTTTCCCTTTAAGTGGGGTAGGTGGGGGAGGGGGTGGAGTTTTTTTGTAATCTTGTGTATTTCTGGGCACAAATATTAAAATATAGAGCTCACAATGTACCCCAATATACCCCATATAAACCATATATAAACCATATAATGATAAATTTGTGAAGTATGATTGTCAGGGTGAGTGTAGTCCTCAGAAGGATGGTGGTAACATTGACTATACCTGAGTGAATGTCATCATCAGAGTCAAGTGATTTGTGTCATGTCAGTAGATGGGATAAATTGTCTGGTCAATGACATGATTGGTAATTATAGTAATAATCACTTTATTAAAGTTTCAAATCTTTCTAGCCGAGCACAGTCTGATGCTTTATTAATTAGGAGACTAAATTGGAGAGAGGGGAAAACCTGAGTACCCAGAGAAAAACCTCTCTGAGCAGAATGAGATCCAACAAACTCAGCACACTTATGACGCCAAGTCAGGGAATCGAACCCAGGACACATTGGTGGAGGCAAATGCTCTCACCACTGTGCTAACCGTGCTCCCCGCAAGTTGTGATGTTATCGGTCATTTGTTAGGTAATCCGTGTCGTTATTAGTGTCAAAAACTGTAAGCAACGATTGTTGCATTTTGATAGTCTTTTGTTTGTGTATTGATGTATTGTTAGTACCCCAACAAAGCAGCCACTGCAATACACTGTAAATTATAACACACGTACAAGACATTAAACAATGTCTCTAAGTTTACGTCACATATTTTGAGTAATGCACTGCTTTCTCAATCTGTTGCACTGTTCTAATGTTCAGTCTAGTTATTATCCACTGCACCACACCGTAGACTAACTAAGCTAAATAAGTATGCAGGTCTATCAATTTTGTCTCTTGCCTTGCCATTTTGTAGTTCTGTTGTGTTTTCGCTACAAGTCTCAGTGCATGGTCTGACATTCTGTCACTTCACATGTACTAGCTAGAAGTCACCACAAGTACAAGCAGGGTTTGTACAGATTTTTGTTCCAGAATTGAACACTTTTTCCAGGCTTTTTCCAAAATGATAATTTCCTTTTCCAGATTCAATGTTAGTATTAATACATGTAGGTAATAGCATGGATATTTGAGGTAAAAACCCAAAACTCATATTTCAAAACTGTCTCACAGCGAAATGGCAAGTGATATTAGGGCAATTTCAAAATAAAAGGAGCAGTATATAAAAAAAATTATCCCAATTATCCTGCAGAAACTATGCTATTACAGTCAAGTCAGGTCAAGCGTACCCCCCTAGATTACATTAATGAGTTGATTATTTGAACACTAAACCCGTTAGTCGTTTCGAATAATGCAATAATTTGTTAAATATTCGAATCAAACTTCAGTTGCTGATTGGACTATGTCCGTAGATGTGTTTGAAAAATGCCTACGAGACTTTAATTCTGTTATCTCTTTTAATAGAGCACACCTTTTTTAGCACTTTAAAATCCAACAATATTTCAAGGAATCCTAAAAATATTGATAAATTTGTACGGAGCGAAAATAAACACAGCTGATAGCGTACAGCGTTGTAAACAACAAAAATATTGACGAGAAAACTTGCTAAAACTTCGCCTGAAACCCTTTTATCACGAATAAGACTTCTACAAGCTCTATGGGATGTAGAAAGCAAAAAAACTGCTCGATAATAACATTTACAATACCGTATTTCACCAATCACTTCCACTCACCGTTGGACGCCATGTTGGACGCTTCAATTTCCCATATAAGGAGCATCTTTTGTTCGCTTAGTCCAATCAGCAATCAAAGTTTGATTCGAATATTTAACAAATTATTGCATTATTCGAAACGACTAACGGGTTCAATGTTCATATAATCAACTCATTAATGTAATCTAGGGGGTACGCTTGACCTGACTTGACTGTAATTGTTTAGACTACAAGGCAAACGATCTCATCATACAGTAAAATAACTTTTCTTAATAAACGTAAACGCCTTTGAAAAATCACTTTCTACTGTTTTTTTCGGAACTTTGAGTGACAATCAAAATAAAGTAGCGATGCTTTTTTTTAAGCTACCCAATGTTAAAAAAAATTATCCCAATTATCCCGCAGAAACAATGCTATTAATTGTTTAGACTACAAGGCAAACGATCTCATCATACAGTAAAATAACTTTTCTTAATAAATGTAAACGCATTTGAAAAATCACTTTCCACTGTTTTTTCGGAACTTTGAGTGACAATCAAAATAAAGTAGCGATGCTTTTTATTAAGCGACCCAATATTAAGGCAGGCAGCAGATCTTTTCCCAATTTGGTCCTTGTAAGAAACAAAGTATTACAAATTAAAAAAAAAAAAAATACTCCAGACCTTTTACCATTTTTTCCAGACTTAATCTTTCCTTTATAGACTTTTCCAGGTCTGGAAAACTGGTTGCAAATTTCTTGACTTTTTCAAGAATTCAAGACTCTGTACGAACCTGTACAAGGCATTACTGGTAAGTAATGCCCAAACAAAACACCATTCTTCATTCCAATTTCAGAACTGCAAGACATTTGTACTGGTGTTAGAGTTACATTTAGTGGTTGAACGGCACATTATTTTAGTTAGAACTAATACCGGGTCAACAGGTGCTTATTTCTTTACAGTTTCTTTTAGGTGTCCCACTTACATTTACTGAGTATAGTGTAGTGAGCCGGTGAAGATAGTTTGGATTTGTAGCCATGGACAACACCTTGGGAATTACTTGATTCTAAAGAGACACAAGGAAAATGATAAAAAATGTTAATTTGATCAAAAGATGGAAAATTACATACAGTATTTTGTCTGCCTGAATGTTAGTCCATGTTAAGCACCCTGACTTGCATAATGCATTCAAAAAACATTATTTGACACCTTCAATTTGACCAATGTTTCACTCCCAGGACAGATGAATAAGTCAACACACTGTCTTGATAACAAGGCAGCTCAGAATACATTTAAACGTCAATACCTTAACTGACCCTTTTACTATTTCGAGTACAATAAACAATTAATAATCTTTATTTGGGTGGGGGTAATGCCCAAGTATTTTTATTGGACATCATCAATTCCTTAATGCTCTTAGTCTTGTTTGAGCTTAACTTTAGGAAAACTGTTGTCTTCTCAAGAAACAGGATGAAGTGTGCTGACAAATACCCATACAACTTTTTGCTCATCCTGGACAGACATCCATGCACAAAATAGTTTTACTGTGGTCTGCAGAGCAGGCATATTTTGTGGCAACTGAGGGTATTTTTGCAAAAACATGGGTTATGAACAAGGAGATTGGAGAGAGATGGAAATGTGACCAAGGAGTGGTTTAAAAATCCAAGATGGCCTAATGCACCAACTGCTATTTTAAATGGCACTCATCTGCCAAAAAAACACCTGCACTGAAGGCTAGTTTTGCTTCTACAGGGGTGTTTGTCCAATTCAATCTTGAAGTGGCAATGAACTAATTACACCACAAAGCTTGCAGGGGCACTGTCACATGGTTTTGTCATTCACAGTAAAGCTATGGTACAGTACAGTGTATAACCTCCGGGCTAAGTGGGATGTATGTACATAGCAATGTGGTGAACGGTTTCAGTCATAGTAGTGGCTTTTGCTTATTAATATCTAGGTCCCATACAAGGTAGGACTTAAAGCAGGTGAACAGATGTGGCATTCTCACTATGACAAGGTAGATGGTTCATTCTGATATGGTGCATGGGAAGAATGATGATCTATTCTATATAACAGTTCTTTTGTGTTTAGGTGTTCCTACAGAGGTGCCGTCCTGTGGATTGTATGGGGTCAAACCCATTCCTAACCAGAACCTGGCACATATCGGCTTTCAACCCTCTGCAATTTAAGGCTCTGCCATCCAAATGCGAGGTCACCTATCATCAGTTTTTAAGCCAAAACTGTATTCAAATCACTTTTCAGCACCACTACTCAACCACAAAATGTGTCTCCAACTTAGCTAAGAGAATGAAGGCAAATGAATACTAGCAGGTGATTTCTTTGACAAAGTCTCATAAACTGGCCCCTTTTTCAATTGAAGTTTCAATCCATTTGCATCCCTCCCATTCGCATCTGTACATAGCATCAGCACAGTAATGTATTCTTTGGTTACTAACAAAACTGGACCATTATGGTAGCTTTTCATTGATGTGCTGAAATAATTTAGCTCTAGATCTTTGAAGAGGTGGTATATCAGGGGTTTTAATAAGTTTTTAAATAGCCTTCTGAGCTAACTCAAGTAGGTGGCAACCTGATGAATTTTTTTTAATAATTTGAGTGAAAATACGGACAAAGTAGGTGATGTTAAGAGGTAAATTCTGACAAAGTAGGCGGCGATTTTTGCTGGTTGCCGGCTTCTTATGAAACCCCTGGTATATATTTTTTATTCATTCATTCATTTATTTATTTATTTGCCATTTTCACAATATTTACAAATAATACACCTAAGTTAGTGACGAGGAGACCTTAGGAAACCACAAGGCTTATAAGAGAGGCCACCTCGAAGGATGATATAAAAGTATAATTTGGTGCTGTGTGAGTGCGGCATGACAGATTCAGGATTGTTTAAATAAAAATTCTAACATTTTTTTCTTGAAGGTAAGAAAACTTGCTTAACAGGTAATCAAAGTAGGAAGAGAATTCCAAATCATAGGACATTGAAAGAGAATTGTAAATTGCTTTACATTTGTATGACAGATATGAGGGAGGTAACATCCAGCCGTTCTGGTGCCATAATTATTACAGTAGCGGATAGGACCTCTAAAGCAGTTTCCTTGACCCACAGAGGCTGTTGGGGACAGGTAGTCAGCCCACTACCCAGTCTCTACCCAAACCTGAGAGGTGTGTGAGGTCAGACCACAGAACTGCGAACTGCATTCCCTACTCTTTTCTATCAGTGTGTGGGTTTGTGATGTGTGGTCCGGTGCTCAACCAACGGAGCCAACCGGGCAGCAGCAATACTGCCCCTTTAATGTGCCTATTTCAGAAGCCTTTGTCATATACTACTTGTGTATTCCCTTTTCATACCTGTGCCCATTCAGCTCCAAATTTTTCCACTAGCTTTTTAAGGTTCTTTGCTGCTGCTTCTCGGATAGCATAAACTGAAAAAAACGAGTTAACATAATAAACAACCGTTAATGATAGGATGTGCATGCATAATTTATTCACAAGTTGAACATTCAGAGGGGAGGATTCAGGGGGGAGTCAAATAAAGATTCTAGAGTTCTAATTAAACATAAAATTACTAATGAAATTTCATCAGTAACAACTAGTACTGCAACAACTTTTCCTACGTCTTGCCCACCAAATTCCCTTGCAAAGTATTAGCCATGTACCAAACTAAATAAATCCTGTGCATAAGAAGTTGTTAAGCAGTAAGGCAAATTTCTTATGATAACATAAGGAAAAAGTTCTTAATTTTATCAAAATAAAACAAAATAAATGGGGTTAAATGCAATTTAACCTAGTTAACGACTAGGAGCAAGTTTTTTGCTCAGTTATTGGCATGGCATGGCACTAGCATTTGCTAGTATACTGTGGGTTGCCAGCAGCTTTATAGCCTTTCTGGCATATGTTTGATGTCTTCAGGCAGTCCAGTGGTCAGCAGTGGTTCCGTTATATTTTATACATGCACCTTTTTCATATGGTTGTAGTTTTAGTTGCTCTGCATACGGGGTGTTGTAGCTCATGTTTTTTCGAGTATTTCCCCTCCCTCCCCTCCCTTTAGTTTTATTTTTATTGTTATTATTATTATTATTATTATTATTATTATTATTATTATTATTATTATTATTTAATTAATTAATTAATTGTTTTTTTCTTCCACTGAACTCCTAGTTCAGTGTGACAGGTTTCCTTGGTTTGGGGCATGGTGTGGCGGGCTGGGCTCATGGCTGGGTTGCTGGTACGGCAGGCTTATGGAGTGTTCTACCAACCTGGGTTTGGGTCGGCGGTACCAGCCCCCAGGTCCCTGAGCACCCAACCTCCACTTGCGACGCAGGCATTAACTGGGTAATGATAACTGTTTGGTTGCTTAAGGCTAGGAAATACCATTTAATATACTTAATACTGCTTTAAGGACTGTGAGCAGTCGGCAGATTTTAAACTCCCTGGTTTAAAATCTTGCTTTCAAACTTCCTTTATGCAAATGATCACATGCACCACGTAGCACACTAAGAGCAAGGTCTTCATATCAAAGTGGTGGTGTAGTATGTGAAATTCAGGACAAGTCAACAAATTATTATAATTAAACACACTTACCATGATCTACAAGCCATGTCATGCACAGGCTGTTTAACTTCTCATCAAAAAACTCTACACCCTGTAATTAACATAATTATAAAACTTAACTAAATGATAATCACTTTATTCAAGTGTTGAGGGAATTTAAAACAGAGCAATTATTGGGGGCACAACACTTTCCAGATCAACTTGGAATTTGGAAATGTTAGTTTTTGAGGAAAAGATGAAAACCAGAGAACCAAAAGAAAAAAAACTCAGAGTAAGGATGAGAACCAACAACAAATTCAACCCACATTGTTCTCACAAGTTCTCACAACAATGCAGCATGCACTATCCTCACTGACTAAAATGTTAGGTCATGTTAGGCAAACTAAGAGAAAAATGTTGTCTCAGCTCCTCAGGAAGGCTCCCTCCCTGAGCAACTGAGACAGTGTTTTTCTCTCAGGTTGCTGTGAATTACATAACATTTAGAGCAGTGAGGATAGTGCATAACTCAGTGTTGTGAGAACCTGTCTCCCACCTGTATGGCCAGGGTGTAACTCCCGCACTTGGTATCAAATAACATTTCTTATCAACATTTTAAACGATTGCAAGTCCCATACACAAGACATTGTATTAATAAGTACATGATCTTTACATGATTTTAAACTTAACCTACATCACCACAGTTTTGAATGAGTTTTAACACGGTATCCTTGTATTAGCAACTTTTAATATGTAGGTAATTGGTATTTTAGGTTAGTTAGCTTCGTTAGGGATTAGTTAATCTTTTATCATTTTATAATCTTTGCTGAAGGATTTACAGTATATTAATAAAGTTACCACTGTTACCAATGTACAGCAGGGACAAAGTTGTTGAAGCTTGCATGATTTTTACTAACTACTATGGTAACTTATAGGTCTTGGTCAGAGTTAACTCAGGATTAGTATAAATCAGGCGTTGAACAACTCAGCCCAGGAGATCACGAGAACTAACATACCAACTGACTGGCAAGTAATGGCATGTACTCTATGATTGCCAGTCGTACACGCCATTTGGTGTCTCCAGCAAGCTCAAAGATGGCAGGAAGTAGGGACTGTGACAACTGGTTAACACCAATAACTGCAGAATAAAATTTACAACATGGAATATATATCATGAATTTAAGTTACACTGAGCTGTAAATTCATCCAAAACAGTGAAAACACAATAATGATAAACCTCTAAACTTTCAAAAAATACTCTTAAAAAGAATTAAATTAATATACATTCTCTGACAGAGAAAACTTTCAACTAACTACCAAACAAACAAAGAAATTGCGCCTAAACGTTTGTGGAAGCTACATGTATTTTTGAAGTCAAATGAAAACCAGTCTCTCCAGTATGTACAGCTGTAAGTGTAAGCCATTTTATTATTCCACACATTGTGGCAATGTCAAAATGTGGTCATACTACGCTCAAGCCTCAACAAATATCCTGCGATATATGTAATTTTGTGTGTGGTGGAGAAAATGGCAGCTTTTCCAGCTTTTTTGCAATAAACACAGAAAAGTGTGCTTTGTAATTAATGTGTTGAATAATACAACAATTATCCTGCTCAAACTTGCAGAATACTACCTGCGGATATACCACACGATTTCGCGGATAATTGTTAAATAACTTGCCTCTATCAGTCCCTCTTTGTTTGGATGAAGTAAATGAATAATCTGTCCCATAACAATACAACTTTCCTATTCCTACATGTATTACATTCACTGTTTTAACTGCCATTATCTTACCCTGATTGACACAGTCCAGGTTGGATATAATGTTGAGTCGTACTTCTGGAATCTGCAATGCAAGAGAACCACCATGATTTTGTTTATTAACTAACATGCCTCTGCCCCTCTATGCAAATGTTATGGTTAATAACCCTCCTTATGACGTGTTGTGTCACTTCTTAAGAGTTTTTTGACAAGTTAAAAGTAAAAATCAAGTTACTTTGACAAAATGTATGCTTGGATTCTAAGTCATAGTTTAAAGACAAAGGTTTTACACAAGGTTTCATTGATCCTTTACTGCGGTGTAATAGGGTAAGGACACAAATTGAAGAGCCCATTGTTCACGTGCAGTCATAACATCCAGTGAGTTTCTGTCCCCAACCAACTTGCTGAACTTTATTATTTTGTTCAGAACAAATATCAATATTATTACAGTATTCATCATAATAATTCTTGGCGTTGATGTATAAGGGAGTTAACTCCCTAAAACTAGTGTAGCACAACAACACCTCTTCGAAAGGTTATTTTCAACAAACCAACAATATGTACTTTTACCTCATCTTTTAACATCGTGAGGAACAACGGAAGAAGATGTTCAATAGTGCTGCGAATGAAAACACAGCAAGCAGAGACAAGTTAGTTTTAGTTTGTAAATCTCAGTAACCAATTTTCACTGGCTATGGAAAGAATTGCATGAAAATAAGCACCACTAAAATGCATTATGTTGCACAATTAATGATATTTTGATACTTACTTATCATTTCCTAACAAAGGTGAAAGTCCCATTATAACTGATGCTAGCGCAGATTTTACATGTTGGTTAGGATCCATTACTAGGTCCTACAATAACCAAAGCCAAAAAACAGAGAAATAAATACACTGTAATCATCATGGGTACAGGTGATCTCTTGCTTACGCACATTTACTACAAAATATCACAAAAACATCCTACTCCAGTCCTTCTCAAATGAAACATACACTCCTTTACAAAAATGAAAAGACCAATTCAGACAATTTTGGGTGGAAAGAGTTAAAAGAAGAATGGCTACTTAAAGAAATTCAGAATCGCTACGAAGGAGGGCTTGGCACAAATTTCTATTGCACTAATAAAAACTCAAATCAAAATTGGAGATTTTTTTCTTTTGATATAATTTATTTATAAGGGGAAATATCTCGCAAGACAAATGATTGATCTAACACCATACCTTGACGCATGGAAGTATATTAGTCATTAACACTTGTTCACGGACATCTTCAGGTATCTTTTCAGCAAAATCTGTCAAGAGATTGAGAGCCATTTCAATAAAAAAAATTTGTGACAAAACAATACAGCAAATTGTTCCACACTCTACTTTCTGAAGTTTTGAAAAGGATATCACAAAATACACTTAGGTACACATTACAATTTGCAGGTCAGGCAACCACAAAAGTTGATAACAAAACAAAAATGTGAGGCTTTAAAACAACCACAGAATTGCAATGGCTCATAGCCTTTGTTCATCTGAACTGCACTGACATAAATTTGAAATAAATCAAACAGCTGAAAATTAAACTAAAAAAGTCATTCTTCATAATAATAAAATACACACAGTGCATATATGTAATATACTCAGTTCCATTTACTGTTGTCACACATCACTATTCCAAGGCTGTCATTAAGTTTTTAAGCAGATGTAGCATGAAATTTGTCACCCATAACATCCAATCTTGCTCTGTGAGCATTGTTTATTTACATCTGTAACATTGATTGAGCTCAGCCATAACAAGTGTTACGGGTTACAGCTCCTCATGACAGCCATGCTATTCCACATTTAATACAGTTGAAAACTAGGCTTGAAAAAATTCAAGATTCATCAATAAATATGTGCAATTGCGTACATGTAATGAACTCAGAAGATTATTTTATTGGTGCGACAAAATCTGATTTATGCAACAGAATGTGATTATTGACATCTCATCGTTACCTTTGACTTTTCCTGCTGCAGCAGCTCTAACCTCAGCCTCGCAGTCTTTAAGTAAACCTTGAAATGCTGGTACTAAATCATTTTTGGTGATCTCTGATCCTACAGCATTTTGCAACTAAACAGAACATACAGTAAATTAAGCCTTAGTCCACTTAGCTAGTTTGTACTCACTCTTCGTACTTGTCTGCATAACCATTTTATAACACATCTTACTATAAATCTACTAGCATTCTATCACGAATGCCATTCTCTGACTGGCTACGCTACTCACTATCTATTCTGTGATAGATAGTGAGTAGCGATTGTCATCAAAATGGTGGCCACTTCTTCACATTTTTTAAGTATCTACGAGGAGGATTTAAATAATTGATTTTTTAGTTTTGAACGACTAGCAGATTTATACTAAAACAATTAGATTATTTGCTCTCAATTTCTATCTGCGATAGCTGATTCAGGCTGCGCCCTCATCAGCTATCACGCAATAGAAATCTCAAGCTCATAATCTAATTGTTAATTATAATGTGTTCACATCACAAGGGTGACCACATCAAGGGGATAACTGCTGATGGACCATAACACAGAGAACTACAGGTTCCCTTTTCAATCAGTGTGTGTATCTTTACTTCCCATTCCAGTTTTGTGTGTGAAAAATAACAAATTCTTATCACTCAAGGGCTTGCACGCAAGGTAAAAAGGCTAATACCAACAAAAATGTATGCTGAAGTCTTATCTAACCTTGGGTTCAGGCCTTTTCACAAACTATACAGGTACTGTAGATCACCAGTAAGTACAAAATAAACTAGAGCTTGGAGCCAGAGTTTATACATATTTAAGTAAAAAGCAAAAGTCTGACATCTTAAGTTATTACCAACGTGGAATTTACAAATGAACAAAGCTACCTCTGTGAATTTGTCAGCTACCATGTATCGTACTCTCCAAGATTTGTCCTAAGAGGGATTTTAAACAAGGTTATAAGATGGTTAGATTTTAGATAGGCAAATGATTTGTATATTAAAGCTATTAATTTTTCATCACTTGGTCTTGGACTTATATTTTTGAAAACACTGTCTAATAACTCCTACTAAACCACGAACGCTAAGAATTATTTAAAAATGTTCATTGTGCCATGACCAAAAGTCAAACCTCAATTATCCATAAAAAATTAATATTAACAAGGCACTGAAAAGTGCATTTAAAATAGGTCTCTTCCCTTTCAAAGATTGAACGTTTTAGACCAAAGCTATGTACAAAGGTCAATTGTATGATACTGTACGCTATCACATTAAATCCCAATCCGGACAATTTACTCCAGTCCCAGCTAGTCCAGATAACCAAGGTTCTACTTTTAATTAGTCTTTTCTTACCTGAGCTGCAGCCCTAACTGTAGGCATAAGGAGACTTAATTTATCCTCATCTGGCAGGATTGATGCAATATTTGAACAGCCTTCAACAGCAAGTAGCCGCACAGAGTCCTGTTCATCAGTGGCTAGATTATTGAACAACTGAACAAGATCAGACTTGACAAACTCTAGTTCCACGCATTTGGCAAATTCCTGAAATAAAATGAACACTATAAGCATGGAGACTGTTATGTGATCTTAATGGGACATAGGTGAATGTGTTTCCATGTGCCTGTATACAGTACTGCTCTAAACTACAGTAAAAACCCGCAACTAAGAACCTACATTTTTGGGAAGTAGCCTAAAAAGGTTCTCAAATAAATCATAATGGTAGTTAACACAATTTTAGGCTACTTAGGTACTTAAAATAGGTTCTTAACTCTGGAGAAAAGCAAATAAAACTCAGATGCAAAACAAGATGGTTATTGGCCTATTTTCTATTTTCTGAGAATGATATATGGAATAAATCATACATGAACTGCGAAAATGAAATCAAATGAAGAATGATCCTCGCAGTTGTGAACGCAATTTATGCAATTGCGAAAAGAAGCCTGAAAAAAATTCAGACTTCAACGGGGTTTGAATATCATTCACACTCATTTCTTTCATGGGAACATATGAACCCACAATTGATCTGCTCCCAACGTCAGTGGCTTCATAGCTCAGTTGGTTAGAGCATTGCACCGGTAATCGCGAGGTCACGGGTTCAAACCCCGTTGAAGTCCTGAATTTTTTTCAGGCTTCTTTTCACAATTGCATAAATTGCATTCACAACTGCGAGGATCATTCTTCATTTGATTTCATTTCCGCAGTTCATGTATGATTTACTTCATATATCATTCACACTCATTTCTTTCACAGGAACATATGAACCCACAATTGACCTGCTCCCAACGTCAGTGGCTTCATAGCTCAGTTGGTTAGAGCATCGAAACCAGTACTCGCGAGGTCACGGGTTCGAACCCTGTTGAAGTCCTAAATTTTTTTCAGGCTTCTTTTCGCAAATGCATAAACTGCGTTCACAACTGCGAGGATCATTCTTCATTTGATTTCTATTTTCTATCAAAAAAAACCCCTCATTTTTACAGTAATGAGAATCTGCTTTTTTCTTCAAATAGGATTCTTGCACTGCAGCTGTAATGTACTAATATGATTTTAAAAAATAAGAATCAGCTTTCAATTTTTAGGCTAAATAGGTTCTTGTTTATAGGGGGTATAAAATCCAAATTTTAGGCTAACAGGTTCTTAATTTTCGGGTTCTTAGTTGCAGGTTTTTACTGAATTACCCCATTAGCACACAGTAAAACCTCATCTTTGCTGATGCTGTTTGCTGCAAATCCACCCCTGAATCACCAAAACCGAAACCGCTGTAATACTGAAAGCAACTGAAAGCCACGTTGAATTTACCGCAGTAATGCCTCGGTAAAAGACAATAGTACATGTAACTAATTACTATTGAGAATGTATTGTTAAAATTTTGTCTCACATTTCTCCCCCAAGGATTCAGCAGACAAAACACTATGAAAACAAATAGAAGCTTTTACTTTGCAGAAAGCTGAATGACAGGAGTCATTACATGTAAATCTGAAAGTGTCTGATTTAAAAAATAAAACATCTCTTAGTTTGAATCACAATACAAAGTTTCTCGTAGTAACAGAAGAGGCAAAGCAGCATTACACACTTGATAGATAGATAGATAGATAGATAGATAGATAGATAGATAGATAGATAGATAGATAGATAGATAGATAGATAGATGTCTTTAATAAATTCAAAAGATAAAAATGCATATCTCAAGTTACAAGAAATCAAATAAGAAAAATATCTGGTAAGAAAAAGTTTAGATTACACATCTATTTACATCAAGGAATCAATATCATACCTAAATGCGGCATAATGGCATAATGCACCCAATAAACATGCATACTCATATGCACATGCAAGGCCACAAAAACACAGCAGCTGCACTGCGGAAGCAATCTATCACCTGAATCATCAAGTGTGGCACATTCTAAACAAGTCTATAACCTAACCAAATAGAATCCTAAAGTGATGACGTCACTAAAACTAATTAATTTTGTGACATTATGGGATTCGTTCAGATATCCAGAAAGAACATGATAAGGGCTACTTGTCAAAAAATTGGCATTTTCTTGCAGTTTAAGAGCGAGATATTAGCACTGTTATGCTCTGCTGACTCCACACAAATCCTTCTAAATTTGACTTGGTTCATATAAACGTTATGAGAGTCAAATTTAGAAGGATTTGTATAGAGTCAACAGAGCATAACGTGCTAATGTCTCAGAGCCAATTTCCCTTTACAAGCTGATTTTTGGCAAATTAGCATTTTTCATCTTGCTCTTTCTGAAAATCTCAACAAATCCCATAATTTCAAAACTTTAAATATTTGTGACATCACACTTTAGGACTCTATTACAATCATTTTGGTCAGATGGCAATGGAATGCAAACATGAATGACCTCCTGTACGCTGGTCTGATTTGATCAAGACTGACTGTCCTTTAACTTAACTTTTGGGTTCACAGGTCACAGGTTGTACTACTGGTATTGTTGAAGAGTCAGAATATTTCTTTATAGCTCCATCCAAACAGTACATGCTTTTTGTCAAGGTGTCAGCAAAGCAGAGAAACTGTTTACAAAATTTCATTAAAAAATAATACACAGTAATTATACAAAAATAATAATAAACTCACTCCAAGCTTCCCAGAAGCTGCTCTTCTAACCATCGGAGTGTCATCTTCACATAATTTCCGAAAATTGCTGCAGGAAAACAAGCAATAAACCATGTAAACACAAAAATTTGGTTTATCAACAGAGTTGATAATGTAAATTGACCACCGTACAGGGATTCGATTAGCTGACATTTCAAGCGTTAGCCCTTTCGTTGGAGCGAATTGAGGAATTGTGGGTTGTGTATGGGTTATATACAGAAAATGGAGCTATGCTATTGGTGTTAACATGGTAACATGAAAAACAGGAATAAATTAATTGAATAAAAAGCGCTCGTTGATACCATGGGGATTAAGAGTGTCGATTTGAAAGATCAATTTTTGCTCTAGTTTTTACGGCTTTCCGTGGTACCTTGATGTAGGGAAAGGCTGGAGATCGACATGTGTTGTTTGGAATGGCTAGGGAGATTAAAATGCTGAGCGACCAGTTGGGATGCATCTTTGTCATCTTTCTCAACAACACACACTTCTAAATCTCTTTCTGACACTAAATTACCAACTACTCTTTCAGACCGTGGTTATTCATACATTTTACATAACTGACTTGTTAAAGCTGGTAAGCATTAATCAGTCACAAAAAATACAGAACATAAACCCTATGCAAAAATGGCTGCCTTTAAATAAATATATCCGTGGAAGTATGTGAGTGCCGTGTGCTAAGAAGACTGCGCACTTTCAAGTGGAGTTACTTTATTGTGTTAGTTGTTGGATGCGCCTTTCGTTCCGTATCCTTGCACTTAGATATCTCGACGGATTCGAAACAGTAGTTTGATGTCTTTGTAACTTCTATCTGGTGTAGCATTTAGGCTTGGTAAACGACAATTTAGGAGGTAAGCTAACTAAAATCAGCTCAATATGATGAATGATCTTATCGCTGTACCGCCTTAGAAGACCGGCTCGCTGTTCCGGAAAGAACCAATTTCGTTTCCATCGTTTTGACTTTGCTCCCTTAGATTTGCTTTGCAAAAGACCAGCTTTAAGCTATAACTATATATTTGTGTTGAATCATTGGTCTATCATTGGCAAAACGGCTATAAACAGTGTAAATATTATGTAACTTGAACGCAGAAGGCTTTCGCATTGCTGACAAAGGCACGTAAACATTTGCTTTCTTTGTTTCGACTGGCTAGGTTCGGTAAAGCGGTCTGATGCTGTTGACAGCAACTGATGTAGCTTCTTTCTGGGGCAGCATTTAGGCCAGGTAAAGAATAAGCTTAACTTCAGCGTGACTTAGATTACGATATTACGCGCTACCGCTTTTGCCAATTTTTGTTCTGTTGTTTGTTGACTTTAATGCCTTTGCATTACAACAGACCGGTCATAAGCCCAAAGAACATATTTCTTCCGGAATCCCTTTAGAATGATTGGTTAACTTCAGCAAAAGCGCTATAAACAGCGTAAATATTCTGTAACTCTAATGCAGAAGCCGTGATCTAATTAGCAAATCACTGTACTGTATTGGAACGAATAACCAGCGGCTTTCGGTTCGTTGATTTCATTGTGTCAGGTGTATCAGATTTCTTTTGTTTCTCCATAAACACAAGTCGCCGACGGGAGAAACTTGGGTTTTATGCATACCTTATTTCTCGAAAACGAACAGGAAATCAGCGAAAAAAAATACAGAGCAATGTTTTTTAACTGGAATGAAGTCCACATACAGAATTTCAGTTACTATTGAGCACATCGAAAGTCGACCAAAAACCGAGAGGACGTTCTTGCCCGAGCCCTTCAATTATTCTTTTGTTTGTATTCAAAATAGCTTCGCTAACCTTGCTCAGGATAAAAATTCTTTAGAATTTTTGTCTCAAAAACGAGATTAGTAAGGCTAATTTGAATATGAAAAAAAGACTGATTTAAAGGCAGCCATTTTTGCATAGGGTCTTTTAGACCACACATTTAACAACATGCAGATTTGGTGTAAAAAGCATTATATTTTTCAAGTTTTGTCTGTTCTTTTTCTCTCTTGCAGTATTACAATGTACAAGTTACTTAACCAAAAATAATTATTTTGGCAACTGTGAATGAAAACCATCAGGATATACATTCCTTTTAACCTTACTCTAGAATACTGTCCATCATGAGGAGCCAAGGAAATGTGTACTTACAGCCTAAGCTCTGCTTTGAGGCTTGCATTAACTCGAGGGTACACAACAGAAAAAAGTCCACAAGCTGATGTTCTAGAAGTGAACCAGTCTCCTACAAAAAATTTCAGGCAGTTAATAATAACATTCATCTTCACACAGTGCAATTCCTTAACAAGCAGAGACGTCTTACTCATGCATGTAAGTCAGAAAGCTCCCAGTGCAATGACTATATCACTGTTGTGGTGGGGAGTGAAGGAGAACAACCACCATGGAGGAGAATTTTGAATATTGTGGTTTTGGAAAGGATGAGATTCATCAGCATTTCAAGCTCCCCAGTACATGTACCTTTCACTGGCTTGTTAGGCCTGTTTCAAACATCATCCTACTGTTGTGGTTAGCTGGCTCAACTGTCGCACAACTCCAGCACAACTTGGTTTCAGATGTCAAATTTAATTCTTTCAATTAAAAAGCTGTTGCACAATACTGTACCCAGAATTGTTGGGTGCCGCCGTGAGTTTTTACAGTAATTGAGGTGGACATAGCAGTATCACAACGTTTGAAACAGGCCTTACACACACTCATTGTCATTGTCATCACTGCCACTGTTATCAACATCATGATTAATCTCACTAAACAACTCTCATGCAAACCTTGTGACAACCTCTTGACCAGAGGAACAAAGTGATTTTCCAAATCTTGGCTTGAATGTTCAGCAGCGATTGTTCTTAAAGAATCAACTGCCTGCAAGGAAAACATAAAAAACAAAGTAACTTCCACATTAAGCTTTTATCTTAAGCTGATTTTATCCTAATGCTTATATGAGCTTCATCCTTATTACTAACATGCACATATGCCAGCTGCAGAAGTTTGACTTGGTGCTACTGATAAGTGAAACAATGGACTTCTTGAATGTCTGGAATTACTCAGAAACAAAATACAATAACATATTTATCTTACCTTATCCCTTACCACAGTTTCTTCAACTGTCGCTAAACTTTCCAGTGGGGGCTGATGTCAACAAAACATGTGAAAGTAAGGAAACAGGAACACACCTTTTGGCAACAAATTTTTAGCAATAAAATAAGTGTGCATGCTGGACACCCCTCCCCTACCATCATAATTATTATTAGTAAATACCCTACAAGTGAATAGTGCTTTTTGCATGCTCTGATTGGTTAACTCGGAGGTGATTAGCAAGTACTATTCACCTCCAAGCAGCCAGCGCACAAGATTTTACAATTTCCGACTGCTTGTCGGTATAAAAGTAATGTTTTGGCCCGCTAATTATTCAGCTTGTGTGGTATATACCAAAACAATTATTCACCTCCGTGTCGGTGAAAGTGGTAGATATCTACCTCGCTGCTCAGTAAATATCCACCACTATTCACCTCCACTTCAGTGAATAATTGTTAATTATTCAACACATTGTAACACTCTCCATATAATTATGGTCATTGTGGACTCATTATTTTGTCATGCACACACACAGGTATCTTGCAATATATGTAATTTTGCCTGTCATGTAGAAAAATGACAGCTTTTCTATGTTTTCTATAATAAACTCAGTATAAATTTATTATTGTGCTTTGTTATCAATGTGCTGAATAATAAAGCAATTATCTTAAAAATTGATCTGTGACCAGGTGGTTCCATGATAAATATAAAAATGTTACACTGGTTGAAAGCTGTCAAAAATCTTAAAATCTCAACGTTTCGGCTATTATATAACATCAGCCTTCTTTAGGGGTCATAAATATATAACAAGGTGACAAGTTAATTTAAGATCGCATAGGTGCCGATAAAAAACCGAATATATTAGAATTCTGGTTCTTATCCAACAGAGTCAAGGCTTTGTACTCTTGGGGCAGGTACATGCCAAGAGTACAGAGCCTTGTCTCTATTGGATAAGAACTAGAATTCTAATTATCGATCCTTGATACACTAGTCTAAATGCAAGTCACCAGTGGACGAGCAGCTCTTCTCACGTATTCATACACTTCTAATCCAAAGCACTTTCTCCATTTTGCTTAAAACAATTAAGCCAATAGTTATTTGCATTTTTGAGATCATTTGAGCAACCGTCTGGAAAAAAACTAATCATCCACCCCCTTCCCCTTCGGATTTTCCTGGGACTTTGCTTGAATAAAACAGAAACTGTGTAATCTTTCTTTCCATTTTCTTTTCGTTTAAAACAACAACAGTATAGCAACAACATAACAAACGTTAGTTCTAAAGGTCTATAGTGATGACTTGTTTGAGATTCAAATCAATAAGAATAACAAAAAATACAAAAACAACACTTTGAAAAAACACCCTTCCAGAACCTAATTGTCTGCCATAAGAGCCACATTGTTGTTGAAAGGTGTGGCATCTATTTGAAGGCGACAAGTGCTGCGTTAATTCGACGGTGGCAATTATTCAGAGGAGGCATCATTTTGAGTATTAATAAATAAATTATGGTAACTAAGTTCAGTGTTTTAAACTGAAGAACCAATTGATTTCCTACCAATAACGAGTGGACATACTCGGGTCCTCCAACCAACGGAGTAAATGTACCAAGCTACAGAGCAAATGTACAAAGTATCTTGTGAGTATTTCATTATTCTGTAAGGACACAAGTAATGGCACAAGGTTTTATAGACTACTCTTGTACACATGGATTTACTGTATGTCTTTCAAACTAATCAAAGGCCATGCCTGCTTGATGTGTAACCCTGGTTTGATGTGATTAGCCAAAAAGTACAGTCTAGTTTTTGTTAGGCAGTTGTGCCTCAGTGTTTTTTAAGATGCTAGAAAGTTTTTATTAAGTTCTTTTGGCATCTTAGTCCCCTGACATTATCTCTTGTCAAACAGTTTTCTTTGTTCAAATAGTACAAATACAGTCGCAATGATCAGGTAGGTGAAGAAATTCCGCCAATTAACAATTGAAGGGTGTTCTACAAATGGGGCATATATCGCTTTTTCGCCATAAAATCCAAAATAATAAACTCACTCTGCTTTGGCATATAGACTAGAAATGGTGTCAGAAATGAAGTTCTGTACTTATTTTGTGATTAGAAAGTTAGGATCCGAAGGATTAGCTTATGACTTTTTCCCAAAACTCAAGAAACAGAAACAAAAGGATCTGATGCATAATAATATTGATTTCTTTTGTTTTAGTTGGTTCAGTGGTAGGCAAAAGTCATATGCTAATTTGCTGAATCCAGGCCTTTAAATCACAAAATAAGTGCACTTCATTTCTGACACCATAAACAGTTTGTATAACAAAGTAGAGTGAATTTAGAGAGATTTGGATTTTAAGGTAAAAAAGTGATATATGCCCCTTTTTCAGAACACCCTTCAATTTACCAATGAAATTGATGCTAAAACGCTGAAAATGGCATTTTCGGGCTTCTAGAGTTCAAACATATCTGGGGGAGCATACTCAAGACCCACCTGTAGGTTGGGGGCCCATGTGGCTCCTCCATTGTCACAGCCACCTACTTTTCCAGAGTCTGACACCTACTTCAAAACATTTTGAAACCCCTGCCATGTGTCCTCGAAGAGGACTTTCTTTGTTATGAACTGACTGATTTCCTTTGTTTAAGCTGTCGAGTGTTCCTTATGAACTTCTTCAACTTACAGTTTTAAAAAGCTGTGTTTCCCTTCAGAGAATGGCACACTGCTATCTTGAAAATTCACATATGAAGAGAAAGGCGACCATTTTGATCTGAAATAATTATGATCTTCCACGCAGGTGACTAAAACCTTTCTCTCTACCACTCCCTGAGACTCTTAAATATATGTACAGTTAGTGGATTGTGATTGGTTTAGCTTTCCTGAAGACAATTAGAACAAAAGGATCCTCTCTGGGGGAGGCAGGGAAGGAATTTTTTTAGGAATTTTTTTTTCAATTTCCATTCAGCAAAACCGTATACCTTATTATAGGAATATAACGAAGCATGTTAACAACATGAACAAAATTTATGCATTATAATATTAATGCAAATTTTCAAAAAGTTGTTTACATGCATTTAATTAACATGAATTTCTGTGTGGTACGTTTGCATAATTAAGATGCAAATTTGATATTTTTCACACTTATTTCGTTAGAAAACAACAACGTCCAACAACAACATTTCCTCTTTACTTACAGCAAAAAACACAAGGTAGCCATACAAACTAGGGCATGAATGGGTCCAGGTTTATAAATAAATAAATAATCAGTTTATTAAACCCTTTGGTAGTGTTACAAGGGAGGTGGTCAATTCTACACAAAAAAGCATAATTACACTTGACACAGAAGGCAAAAACAATTAAATCCTATTATAACTTTGAGTAACAAAACTACTAAGGCGATCCGTTCTGACAAGGCGGAAATCAGAACAGGAAAAACAGACCTCAGCCCGTACCCATGAGCGACACTCATGGAGTGTGGCTGTTTGACGAATCTAAGGACATTTTGAAGTCAATATTAAATGAAGATGCGTCAATGGACTCTGACAGAGACATAGATGAATTGTAACTTTGCTGCTAATAAAGGTGTCTTAAAATAACGATCATTTTAATTAACAATGAGGTAAATTAAGATACATAAATTAACACGAATTTTTGAAATTTGTGTTAACCCATTGGCACCCGTGCCGGCCAAAACCGGCCGTAAAAAACTCCCATGCTTCAAAACATTGCAACTCTCTCAATCGCACGAATATTGCCTTAACTGTTAGTTGTGAGCACGAAATGGAATGCCCTTTAAATTTGGATATCCAATAAATGCAAGAAACGTAGCGATTTTTACCAAATATGGCCTTTTGAGTTTGGACAAGAACGAAACTGGCCGTTTTTAACGTCAAAGAGAAACAACAAAAATGCCCCTTTTTGCCTTCATGTTTTTTTAGGGAAATCATCGTCGAAAAACCAAAACTCAACCATCATAACGAAATTCAGTCCTTTTTCTAGCTTAGAAATGACTTTTTTTGTTCATATTCTTCTCCCGAGCGTAGATACAGCCTTTTGTTCCAGTGCATTCGGGCCTTCCCGACATTTTCCACATCTTGAGCGCATTGCATGCTGGGAACTAACGAGAATTTTTGACAGCGCCCGTTCCTTCCCCAATTCTTTCACATATAAACTAAGTCTACAGCCACTCCGACCTACCGCCAAAATTTCCTGCTCGTGGTCATCTTCAGTACACAGAAATTCCAAAATGTGTGGCGGTAGGTCAAGAAATTCATCAATAGTTGAGTCCCAAAGGTACTAAGTGTTCGACCGGCCAAATTCCCAGTTCGTCGAGTAACAAGCCAAATTCAACAACAAAGTACATCACCTTGCTCGATTCTTTGAGAAAGTGGACTCTTAGCTACCGTCACGCTTAATGATGCTCATCAGGCAGCCGCTAAAGATGAAAAATGGCTGTAAATTTAGCAGAAATCGCAAGCAAACCGAACTTGGGCCATTGCTGTCGCTTCACGGATAAAAAATAGCTACGTCAAAATGACGTTTTCAGAAACCTTGAGCCTCCAGTGACTTAGGACAGCACCACTTTTCCCTGGTAGTTCAAATAAAGAGTCACAAATTGCTATTCATCGTTTATAGGTGGAAAATCACTCCGAAAATGTAAAAACCTGCGGTAGTCAATGGGTTAATTACATGCTTTGTTAATTTCCTATAATAAGGTAGTTTGAATCAAGCAAATAAAAAACTTCTGTCATCTACACTTCAACAAAACACTGATATATGAAGTACTTATTCCATTAACTGAGAAGTATGGAGCATAACTCATTCTCCTGAATTTGACTGCCATCATGCCATCACTGGATACTTATCCCTAGCCCTTCAATTAACCAGCCACCTTTGATTAACCATCCCACTTCACCAAATGCCCCAGAGAAATCCTAACTTATATTACAAATGAAAATAAGACAATAACAGTATACAAAGTATAAGAGGAGTAAATTCAGTTGATCTCTACCATCAAGAACTAAATTATCTGAACATCAGGTCAGTTCATTGATGATGAGAAAGAAAAATACAAAACTTGAAATAGCACTCAGTATGTGTTCAAGGAAATACAGTTTTGTGCTGATACATGAAGATGATGCATGAATAATGCAAATGCATAATTTACATTTGCATAATGCACAATGCACATGTTGCATGCATAATGGGATTTTGAATACTCCCAATCATGCTAGCCTATGATTAATTTCTGCATAAAGCATTTCAGACAAAAATACATAGCAATGTTTACTTGACTGTTCACATTCAAGAAAGTACGGCTACTTGTAATCAATGTAAGACAGGTCAATTTAAAAGCCTTGTCAGCTAACAACAGCAAAACGACAACAAATACCTGCTCTGCAAGTGCTAACAAAACTTCATCTTCATCATAAATGGTATCTGAAAATAAATAAATAAATAAATAAAATACATCAATCAGAAATCTGCTACCTTCAATCATGGGAAAGCATCTATCTAGTAAATGTACTGTATGTGACTGTGAGTTATTTATCATACATGTACATGTATGTAAAAGGCTTTTAACATTAGTCATCTTATCTCATGCATTGCATCTTATTTCCTTTGCAATTTACATAACTATAATCACTTTACTACAATCGAATGCAACATTTTGTCAACTAGAAGATTACAGCTACATGTACAAATCTGTATTGCTGGAGTTGCTGTCAGTAAACTTCAACTTGTTCTCAATATAGCACTTTCCTTGAAGTTAAGTATGTGTTTGCCAACCAAGAAAGTGGCTAAGAACATTTACAGTAAAGACTCGCAGATAAGCTGCACTCTGACTTAAGCAACTCAACTTTTGGAAAAAAAGTTTTTCTAGTAAAAGTCAAAAGAAATTCAAAGATGAGTCTTAAGAAGTCTTGTCTTCCTCGAACATAAACTCGCTAACATTGAAATGGAAAATACTTCGAAGTTGTACCCACAATTTTAGCTCTTTAGCAGAATAAACATCACATCCACAACTATGACATATGATTGATGTTATTCTTTTACATTTTGATAGGTATTTCTTCATGGAATAAACAGTTTTTCATAGAATGTTGTGTGTTCATCGTTCTGAATGTCTTAGTAGCCACGCAATAGTTTGGACAATTGAAGACTGGACACAGGTGAAGCAACAGTAGGCCATTTGCCATGCGAATACTCAAGAACAGCATGTTATTTTCTCACTAATGGAGGATTAATTGCCATTGAAGTTACAGACCATCATCAATGCTGTAAACAATTTTGTGGGAAAATGGAAATTCCATGCTGTGTCAAATTCCTCTGTTCAAGGAAAAGCGACCATAAAGCATTTAAACTATTAACGAAGGTTTCGCACTGTTCAACAGCAACAGAAATGTGAGCTTGAAATTAACTAATACTTGCATTACCAACAGCTCTTTTAGGAGCCACCAAACTTGCAAAAGCAATGACCAATACTCTGTTTTAGTTTTATGTAGTATATATTAATGTACTTTTCCATAAAAATGTCAATTCACGGAAATTTACGGCACCTTTTCCAAATGGTCTTGCAGATAAGCAGCACCCCCAATTTTGAACAAGTTTTGGGAAAAAGGTGCGGCTTATCTGAGAGTCTTTACGGTAATAAAACTGCAAGTTGAAATTCACCCATAGAACCTAAAGTATTGTACTGTCAACAAAACTGAGGCCACATTATTTCATTTTTTCTCAACTGTACAGAGAAACTCAGGGCTGACATTCATTCATATCTGGCATATTGCCTGTAATTATGGGCCACAATATCGTAGAGTTCCAAAAGTAGCAACCACTTATTACTTTTGGAATTAATAGGCCTGAGGGGCTGCAACTTTCATGTGGCTGCTACTCTCACAGTTTCATTTCATTTTGCATGGTTCTTAAAGGAATAAAGTTTATCTTCCAACCATTTCTTAAGCTCTGTCAGTGCTTTCTTCATGAAGACATTGTACATACAGGGAATCACTTGCCACTAAAGTAATTTCGACTGGACTGTTACTTTTGGGGGTCATTTCTTTTCAGGTGGGCCTGGCATTACTTTTGGGGATTATTAGAAAGGTCTGAAAATTAAAAAAATATTACTTTTGGGTAGACATTACCAGTGTTCTCACCAGAATTTTGCACCTTGGGGTTCAAAGGCCCGTAAACAAAAACAAAAGTGTGCCATTTGAGAGACAGACCTGGATATTATGGAATTCGTTGAAATACTCTTGGCTTCTCATTTTTCTTTGCTTGTGTTTCTTTGGTTGATTCTTCATGCTCAGAGTTATCTTCATTCAAATGAAACCATGGTTTTTTTATGTTTCTAATTTTCCATGTTTGTTTTTTTATTTCTCCTTGAATAAAGATGACCTGCCTTGCCACACAGTCACGCAAAGTGAAAACAAAAATGGCAGACTATTTGCAGCAAGTTTGTTCTCAAATGTAACGTTGCTACTCATCGGTTTATATCAGCCACAGCCATTCATCAGCCCTATTGTATCAGTCAATCATTCTTTGGAATGTTTGACTGATTTTAGAGTTTCTTCTAGCAGCATTTATCATTTTAGAGTGATTTTTTTTAAGCTTATTTTGCTCCTTTGTGCCCCGAGGGCTCTTTTAAAAAGAATTTCAGTGCTGCATTTTCCATAAAAGTGCGGCAATGCCTCAATGCCGCGGTCTGGTAAGAACACTGCATTACTTTTATCAGCTGCTACCCTTTGGACCTCTGCAGTGGCTGGGAGCAGCCTACTAATGTTAATTGTGTTTTAAAGAACAATCTAGGATCAATAGCAAATACATGTGCTAAAGGAGGAAAATGTCATAGAAACAACTGTTTTATAATACTATTGCAGTATGGTTTCATTCACTGACTGCAGAAAGAGGACCTCACTTCAATACTGACAAGTAGATTACTGGATAAATGGTGCCTCCTAATACTGAATGTTTTTTTAAAGCTATGTAGAAAAAGCAGATATTCGCAAGCACCAAAGAAATCTAAAAAGAAGCATGGGTGTAACCATGCATTTTTTTCAAAGACACAGTCATGTAATTAGGCCCTGTTTAGGGGGTGGGGGGGGGGGGAGGGGTCTTATGTCCCCATCTGAATTTCAAACCTCTACATGTTGCAATTTCGAAATGGCCACATGTTGCTGTCTGAATTTCATGCAATGACACTGATGCTGATGTTGCAATTTCACTGCTTTTGGCAAGTTCGGAATGTTTCTGAGGTCATTTCTCCATCAAAAAATGTATTGTCATAATTCAGGGGTTGTAACTCAGTGTGTTTCCACACAGAAGACTGACAGAACGATTAACTTTTTGAAAATACAAACTCATTCTCGACATTCTCCTCTGCCCAAATGCCATCAAGTCCATGTCTTATTTAAAATCGCCCATGTTGCTGTCATTTTGCTTTAATTTTTGTCACTGTCACCATTTCACAGGATCTGTCTTGCTGTTCATCATCATTTCAATTCCTTCATGTTGCCATTTCAGAGCCATGTGAATCAGATCCTCTTTTGGGCAAGATTTCTGCACAGACCCATACATTAATAACTTATAAATGCATTTTGTTGCTCAAACTCTATCCATGCTTGTTGTTTTTGGAACAGGGTTAGTGCGTACAATGACGCATGTATAACATTAATGTATAGGGCTGTGCAGAAATATTTCCTACTATTGTTTCTGTTTCTTGATTTTTTGACAAAAGTCATAAGATAAATTGTCAAATTCAAGCCTTTTGGCCACAAACACTGAACTGTGTTTCCAACTATAACCAATCTGTTTCCAAAAGTAATGTGGACGTAGTGAAATTTGGATTTAATAATAATAATAATAATAATAATCACTTTTTAAGTCTCAAATGTATTTAGCCGAGCACAGATGCTCTACTAATTGGGGAAACTAAATCAAATCAACTCTAAATAAATCAAATGAAATCAAATGTTGGTTTTTGGGGAGAGGGGAAAACCGGAGTACCCGGAGAAACCCTCTCGGAGCAGAGTAGAGAACCAACAAACTCAGCCCACTTATGACGCCGAGTCCAGGAATCGAAGCTGGGACACATTGGTGGAAGGCGAGCGCTCTCACCACTGCGCCAACTCTGCTCCCCGCAGAGACCAAACATCACTTACACCCTAACCTTTTTTGTACCAAGTGCTTCAAATGCTCTAAACATAAAAGAATCACTTAGATTAATAGCTGCAAACAGTTCCCCTGTCTCGTCATTGTATTATAATCATCACAAGTAGAGTGAAACTTTTATTGCTTGTAACTGTTAAATAATCTAGCTATTACCATCGAAACGGACAAAAATAAGCTACAAATTGTGATTTGACAAGTAACACAACACTAGCACTGTAAAGTGTTGTAGATCCTTACAAAAAAAAATAGAATTTTCAACAAAAAAAATTTGTTCAATTTAGTATCATGCATTTCTTTGATTGACGAAACAAGTCCTCTGATGTATATAATGTTATTATGATTTCATGTTTTCCTTGAATTTCTAAAAGCATTATAAAGGCCAGATTTTTTACGCGTTCGATCGAACTGGTGCCCTCTATGCGATCAATTTCAAGATTTCTAGAAAAATAAACGAACTGCTTCCCCCAGAAGCCCATAACAATAAGGTTATGATTTTGAAATATCTAGGTAAACGATTTTAAGTAAACAAGACGATGACAAACATGTCAAAGGGTTTTTGACGACTATAAAAATGCCGAAACAACTAGCTTCCTGAAGTTGTTACCGCGAAGAATTCATGCATGTAATAATCACTTCACGCAAAACTACACGGACATCACCTGTTAAAAACGGTATCAATTCACTTCTTGTTCTGTCCACTCCCAAGGCCAAGGCGATGGTCGAAAGTTTCTTGATGGAATTTAGCCGCAGCTACAAAATAATTGCGGAAAGTCAGATAAGCACGAAGTTAGCTCGCCCGAATTACTCGAAGTCCATGCACGGTAGAAGGCCAAACACGACCACAAATGCCTTACAAAAACGCACAAACCATCTTGAAGAAGAAAAAGATTGTTTTTATACCTGGACATCTTCGTTTCTCAGCTCATCTATCAGTACAGCAATTGGATAAAGCGAATCGTCACCATCACCAGCCGCCATATTTGTCGGTCGGTAAAACCCTGCCGCTCAATCCTCAATCGACTCTTGCAAAATTACCCAGCAACGCTTTCGGTAGGAGCTCTCAAGAACTCGCACCAGTACTTCCATTTTTCAGAGATTGCTCGTCCAACTTCCATCCACATATATTATAAAGAAAAAAAACATCTTTTTTATATTCACTTATTACATTTTAATTTAAATGTATAGCCTCTTACAGGAACCTCAAGAAAATGCTTACGCAACTATGAAACTAAAGAGTAAAAACGTAAAGCTTGTGGGATGTGGCTGGAGTGACAAGGATATACCTCACAAATTAATGTGATTTGGTAAGCTGAAGCCTGCTTGGGCTCAATCTTTGCTTTGGTAGATTTAAGGGGTAATGCCCGCTACCATGTGGCCTTAGTGCCTTTAGAGTGGCTTCAGCTTACCAAATCACATTAATTTGTGAGGTATATCCTATGAAACTAAAGAGCCTTTGTATATTTTTCTTAAGACACACACCATAATTAATAACCTGCGTAGCAAGCGTTCCCGTTTCCGTAAAAAAAAAAAACGAAAATTCAACATTTTAAGAGTTGTAAGTGCCTCGGTTCGCCTCAAACTAGCTACGACCCTGTATAGTTTTTCATGGCGAAAAGAATCGCCAAACACGAAGAATTATTTGTAGGTAGCAGCTCCCTCCCCTCCTCTCTCCCCTCCCCCACAAAATGAGAGAAGGTGGCTGGTTCATGACCGAGGAAGCCTCGGTTCCAAAGTGGCCATTTTGAGGACAAATCGACAAATACACGCAAGGAAATTATCACCATGCTATGAAAAAAGAGTGAAGAAAGCAAGGCTACAATGGAGGACAGTGTAACTTCCAGTGTTTCAGATGTAGTTAATAATAAAGAAAATGATTCAAACAAAGAAAGACCGACGAGCTTAGAGTTGGAGAGTTCCAATTTCGGAAATGACGAAGAGCAAACTGCTGATGATGCACGACCGACCAAGAGGTAACTTGACGGCGAGAGATCAAGGCTTTTTGGGTTTAAAAGAGATTAGTTCGGATCTAGTTGCTGGTAGTTTATGCGTTAAAGACGTCGTGTAACTTACGTGATCTCTGTTTTATCAGCCTTAGGAAATCCAAAGAGTTTTCTTCCTCGCAAGAAGATCTGCTTTCACGCAACGGTGAACTCGAAAGGTAAGCTACAGCTGCACGTTTTAAGGGTTCTTTTATTTTATTTTCAGTCTTCCTTTCTTGCTCTTTCTTATGGACAAACACAACATTTTTCTCGGTCAAAATTGGCGTTCATGAATATTAAGCTTAAATTTTAATATACAATCATGTTCTACGCGGAAGAACTTTCTCACGTACATCTGCAGTATAGATTGAAATCAGAAAAGTACTCTCAAGTTTATTTGCATTTAACTTAATTAATGTACTTTTTCTTCCGACCGCAGTGTCGTCAAGATGAATAAAGATGAAGCCCTTGTAATGAAAACTTGCCTTTTTTTAAATTATTTTTCGCACTTTCTTTCGTTACGAGGTTTACAGATCAGCATATAAGTTTCGATCTCTTTTGCTGTGCAATATTAGACCAACAAGTCTATTTTGCCGTTTAATTTTTAGCCCGATTTAATAGTAGTGATAATCATTATGTGCAGAACATATGTTTTTTATCTTACCTACCACGTATACCTGTAGGGGGAAATTTTCTTCATTTTGCCTTGCCATCAAATTTCTGTTTGATGTACCCGTGGCAATGTATGTGTTGCAGGTAAAAGTTAAATTCAGGTAAAAAATTTTAACCTGGTTAAAAATCAATTTCCTTTTGAATAATTAGGGCTAGGAGACAAAGAGAGTTGAGATTGAACCTACAGGTTAAAAATTTTGCAACATGCTGTATTTCCTCAAATAATAGCCAGGGGCAATTATTGTTTTTTACACACCAAAAGGGGGTGATTATTCAAGGGTGATTATTCGAGGGAGGCGATTATTTCAAATATTGCTCATTGGAAGTGATTCCCTAAATATTTTGTTTTATCTCATTAAATCAAAAAATAATCACATCAAATAACTGAACGCGGCTTTCCAAAGTGTTCCAAATTTGGTTCCTTGATTAATTTTCAAGGTCAATTTTCAGAGAAAGCTTGTTTGTTGCCCAAGGTGTCAATTTTTAACTTGACAGGGAGGGGATAAAAGAAAGAGAAGATGGCGAGAGGGGTGGGGGAAGGCGATTATTCAAGGAAGGCGATTATTGTAAATATTTCCGTCAAAGGGGGCGATTATTCGAGGGAGGCGATTATTGTAAATATTTCTGTCAAAGGGGGCGATTATTTGAGGAAGGCGACTTATTGTAAATATTTCTGTCAAAGGGGGCGATTATTTGAGGGAGGCGATTATTGTAAATATTTCTGTCAAAGGGGGCGATTATTCGAGGGAGGCGGTTATTGTAAATATTTCTGTCAAAGGGGGCGATTATTCGAGGGAGGCGATTATTGTAAATATTTCTGTCAAAGGGGGCGATTATTCGAGGGAGGCGATTATTGTAAATATTTCTGTCAAAGGGGGCGATTATTTGAGGGAGGCGATTATTGTAAATATTTCTGTCAAAGGGGGCGATTATTCGAGGGAGCCGATTATTGTAAATATTTCCGTCAAAGGGGGGCGATTATTCGAGGGAGGCGATCAATCGAGGGACGGCTATTATTCGAGGAAATATGGTATCTTTATGTAGCCATGTGAAAATGCTCTCAAATCGTACAGCTGTATGTGCATTTGTGTATTTTAGTGGCACATTAGCATACTACAGACCCATCACAGTCCCATAGAGATTTTTAAATATTCTTCAGTATAAATTAAGGCTAAATTTGTTTGTGTTAACATTCTGATCATACAGCTGGTTCATTCTTTGATTAGATCAATATTCTGTTTTATCCCGATGAAGTATAGGAATAGATCTTTTTATCAGCCCCTAAAGAACAGTTGAATGCCTGTCAAAGATTTGGTTCAGTTATTTGACTTGGGGGAGGGGGGTGGGGACGTCTATAACATTTTTTCATACCTTCTTTAAAGAAGTTGAAGTACATGCAGGACACATCACTAGACTTACCGGTATTCAACATATTGTAACACCGCAGGCAGACCAATCTATCTGTGTGAGGCTGCGTATGTGACATAATGATATATGTAATTTGATCACGTACATTTACTGTATTTTGCAATGTTTGAGTTTGAGGACAGTGCTTAACCCTTCCACTCCCAAGAGTGACTTAATAGATTTATTCTGTCTAATGCCAGATGATTTTACTAGTCCAGGTAACCCCTTGGGAGTGAAAGGGTTAATAAATTTAGAATTTTGCATCTTTTGATCCCAAAGCCTGTAAGCCAGGTAAATAATGTTCAGTTAACCTTCAGCTTTTGTGTGGTCCTGTGTGATTTAATGGGGTTTTGAGTCAGTTGACTTCCCACCTGTCCAGCAAAAGGCAATAGACACAATGAAGTAAAAATGAATGCACTAAAGAAAAAGGCTTAGAGATATAAAAAAATGTTTGTAACTGAACCTGATAATTTCATCTCATTGTAGCCCTGACGATGGTGAAGAAAGTAGCCAAAGAGGGTCACGAAATAGGTAATAATAATAATAATAATAATAATAATAATAGTAATAATAATAATAATAATAATAATAATATTTTTTGAGGGGATCCAACTAGTCAAGGCAGTTTTCAGTGGAGCCCTCCTACATGTAATTAATTTATAACTTAAATAAATACAGAATAAATAACAATGGATGAAACAAAATTATAAGTACTCTTGAACAAATTTACTGCAAAACAATATTGCTTACAAAAACAAATTCTCTTTCATAGCATGTATTCTTAAATACAGTGTAAGTCATTTGGTGGGGTTTAGAAAAGTCCAAATTCTGGTTATGTTATCCCCATGGGAGTTTAGGCTTTATAGTCAAGGGTTTGTTTCTGATTTTTTCCAATTTCATAACTGTTCACAAATTAATTCAACATGATACATACACATAATTGAGTCATTTAATATCTGAATTAATGAACATAAGTTAGCCTGTTTTTTTTTTTACCAAATTTTTGCAAGGTTGCTACTATTAGGAGAAATTCCAGTGTTTACTAGCTTTACCCTTTGGCTCTGTTTTTGAAAGATTTAAATGTCGAAAGTCAGTTTGGGCTTTTTCTTTGTTTTTAGATTGTTTTCAGATTACAGTATTCATAGTAATTTGCATCTGTTTCAGGCAAAGCATAACAAGCACTTTAAAATCCAAACTAAGAGACTTGAGTCCTTCAAGGAAATCACCAAATACCAGTCCAGTTTCTAAATCAGAGAGGAAGAACAGCAAGACCAAGGCACCTTCAAGGTTGCCGGTGAGTTTTAACAATATTATTCAAGTGGATTATTGTTTTTTAGTTAATAATATGTTTTTAAAAAAATAATTTCTATTATTCTCTTTCATTTTACATTACAATAGTAAAACAAAATAGCAAAACAATTAATTACGTACAATACATGTACTAATGAACAAAAACTTGAATAATTACACAGACAAAACTGAATTATTTAAACAGCAAAAAGGATTGCTGATAAATTAGACCTTATAGAGAAAAGGGAAAAAGGCGTATACAGAGAAATTAACAGTGATTCAGAAAAAATAGTTGTGACAACATTGTATTGTACTGTTAAAAAAGGATGGAATAAGATGGCAAAAGATAGAAAAAATGCTTGATGAGAGTTGATTTCTGATCATAATGTTGGCATATTAATTATAGAAACAGAAGTCGACCTTTAGCCTGATGCCAATTGTCAGAACAGATTAAAATGTTCACTCTTTCATTTGAAATGGTGTTAGAAATGAAGTTCTGTACTTATTTTGTGATTGGAAAGCTAGGATCTGAAGTATTAGGTTATGACTTTTCCCCAAAACTCAAGAAACAGCTAGAAACAAAAGGATCTGATGCATGATTGATTTCTTTTGTTTGATTTGGTCCAGTTATAGGCAAAAGTCAAATGCTAATTTGCTAAATCACAAAATAAATGCCGAACTTAATTTCTGACACCATAACCAATCTGTATGCCAAAGTAGAGTGAATTTAGAGATATTTGGATTTTAAGGCAAAAAAGCGATATTAATACCGGTATGCCCCTTTTGCAGAACACCCTTCATTTGGTATTTGCATGTATATATTTTGTGGTTCAATTTTATCCTTGATTTAATTTTTTTTCTCCCTAAGTTGTTTTAAATTAATAACATACATTATCATACCCAAATACAATTAAGACAGACTCCGCGTAATTATCAGCTAGACCGGGAAATAGCCAAAAATGAAATTCTGTCAAACTCGGCCAGAATGAAGCCCCGGCGACACTAATAACAAAAATATTGGTTTTAGTTCGATTGGCCAATTATTGATTTTTAAGCGAATTTTTCCTGCCCGATGCTCAAAACTGCTGAAATCGGCTTAAAATGGGGGGCATATTCAGATGTTCCTGCTTTTGTAAATAAAGTCTGTCAATGAAACTCAATTGTATCTCGTAATTTTACATCATTTTCTGTGTAAGTGGAGCTAATTAGATTGCAGTTTAACAATAATGCAAATATTTCACGAAATTTTGAAATTAATGACTCACTACTGCTCGAGGAGGTCACAAAATTTAGCCTATTTTCAACTGCTGAAAATGCATTCTGGTACATGGATTTCCCAAAGACGGCCTATTTAGTCTGAAAAGAACGTTTTTACTTCAAAAAACTGTAATAAAATTTTGGGGTAAATAAAATCGTGAGCGTTTAGGTCGCGAAGTAAATACAGCCCTACTTCACAACAATATGACCTCTGACCCCTGTGCAAACAAAGTAAGCTGTAAACTTTTTGATTTCAAACATTTTGTACAGATTTAGTGATCTGAAAAGGATTATTTAAAATTATTTTGCAATCTTGAGTAATACAGAGGTTACAAAGCGAATATAATCACATTTTGATCCAATAAATGACTTCATTCCCTGAGACTGAACGTTAACGGTTTCCAGTGAATTTTCTGAGCGCAAAAATTACAATCAAGACAAGACTCACCTGAATATTTATGCCTTCAGAAGGCAATCTAACCCTATAAAGCAGATTTGTTTCCTTAGAATGACTTCTAGAGGAAAATAAGCAGAGATTGTTTATCGTATCGCAACAGTTTGTGCTTTGTAGCTGGTCACTCCTCAGGGTGTGTGTGTGTGTGTGTGTGTGGGGGTGGGTGTGTGGGTGGGTGTGTGGGTGTGTGTGTGTGTGTGTGTGTGTGGGTGGGTGGGTGTGTGTGTGTGTGTGTGTGGGAAGGGGGGTGGGGGAGAGGAGCTTAGGCTGAAGCAGTTCTTCTGTATCTACTATTTTCCCCTTGGACACACGGGCGCAATATGCACTGGTAGCAAGGGGCACTCCTCTTACTTTGTTATTGCTATTCATGACAAGTACATGGCTGTATCAGTTTGCCTATCAGTGCAATATATGGCACCTGAAAATGTGCTTTATCATGGAAACACTGAGCTGAGTCAGCTTGTTCCCATGATTCGAGGCTCATAGGTCAAAATTATCACAGAGGACAGGATGCTGCAGTGGAGCTTCTCGAAGTATTTGTGTGTGGGTGTCCCACTACTTTTGTTCAGTGCTTGCAGCAGCAGGTGCAGCAGCCATGTGATCACTACTATCATTTTGGGCCTGTTGATGATGTAGTTTTCCAGCTTGTCCAGAAAAGTAGGAGTGTACTTGTTATGCAGTAAGGAATTTACTTAGAGTAAAAAGCCGTTTCCGTCAGCAAAAGACAGGCAGGACATGGCCACAATGAAGGGACCAATGAGAAGGGTCATCGGTGACAATAACCCAGGACTGGGCCGTGAGATTTTTGTCACAGAAATACTGTGAATCTCAGACCGATTGGTTTGCAAAGAAGGACATTTCGTGGTACATAAGCATGTTTGCAAGAAAATATCACAGAAAACTCCAGAGTCAGTCTCTTGTCCACATTGAAGAAAACTGTAACCATGACAGCACCGTAATTATCCACATCATGAATTGAACTCACTGCAACATTTTTTAGGCAGGAATGATGCCTGATACTATCATAATTCGTTCATTCTACTTCATTCTAATGCTATTAGCTGGAAGACTGTCTGGATAAGAGTGCTACTAATTGAGTATCAAGGACCATCAAACAGGATGGAATCAGCTTAAGGTGGCTCAAAATGGCTTTGTTATTTTTAAACACCAACTCTTTGATGGATCGATACTCCCACAATCTTTTATTTGTTTTCTTGAACATGGTATCAAAAACTTTCCCAATTATTTCTCAACATTTTACGATCAATTTTTTGACATATAAGGTTACCATAACAACAGTACAGCCTCTTAGAAACACCCTAAATTTTGGCTTTGTGTGCCTGTAACTCAAACAATTTCTATTTAAGAAAGTGAGGTGAAGTGGAGGGGTGCTTATTCGAGAGGGGGCGCTTATTTGCTATTTTGGCTGAGGGGGTGCGTGCTTATTTGAATGAGGACACTTATGCAAGGAATTACGGTGTAAGTGCCATCAACTAATGCATGAAGCTTGGCTGTTTGAAGAAATATTTAATAACTAAATGGCAAATTTATTTTTGGGTGACATACGTAGGGTGTTCATTTATTTCCTCCAATCTCGTTTTTTTGTTTTTGTTTTTTGGAGCGCACGGTTTATACCGTATTTATTCACTTATAAGGCGCACCATTTTTTACAAGAAAATATGCTTCTTCGATCAAAATCTTCTCAAAACTCGGGGTGCGTCTTATAACCGAGTATTTTCGCGCAACAAAATATAACTTTTCCAAATTTCCCTAATAATTAATGCTAAACTGAAATGAGTATGTAAATAAATGCCGGTAAATGAATAAACAAAAGACAACGTTGATCATTGACTTTATCTGATTTGTTGGTTCTAAAAAGAACCGGGGTGGCTCTGAAAAGAACCGCTTGTTTGAAATCTCGGCTGAGCTCAGCTACTCATCGTCCTTGGCTTCGCTATTTGTCTCGAACTCGTTGACAATCAACTCTTCTGCGTCTTCTTCCTCGTCGTCCCAAACCGAAGGTGCTTAAAAGCAAATTAAACAAACTACAAATGCAAAGAAAAACAACTCCGATAAGTGCTGCTACGGCGAACAAGTTCGTAAACAAAGCCGGGGTGATTTCAGCAACGAGCGAACGTGCTAAAAAGCACATGCTTGAAATGATTGACGTCAGAACAAATTCCTAACCTCGCTCCCATGATTGAGGCAAACTCGACTACATATCGTTCGTAAAAAATAGTCATGGCCGCTATTAAATACTCCGAAAATGATAAAGGGAAAAGAACAAACGTTCTTCGTCCATCCAGGCCTTCTTGTGTATAGAAACCTGCATTCTCCTGGGCACCTGAATTCATAGCTGACGAACGCCTTTGAATATCAGCATCTTTAACTCGCCGGAGAACAAGACATGCTGTTGGTTTCTCCATTTATGGACCATCCATTCCGATATGCCGTATTTGCGAGCAATTTCACGATTGTTGTTCATGGCTTCCGCTTCTGCTACGATCTTCAGCTTGAAGTTTAGATCATAGGAATGACGACGAGTGCTTGGAACAATTACTGAAAATTTACGGTACGCTGAAAGAATGCTCGAAGATTAAGATGTGTTTTGCAACAGATGAGCGAAAGATCTGTCAGATGAGTATTGTTTATAAACGTTAAACGGATCAATTAGTATTCATAACTTAAAACACTGTTTCCTGAGAAGGATGACTTGAGTGAATTAAAGAGTGTGACTTTTATGCTATTGTCCATGTGTGACTTTTTTACTTTTGTTTTGAGAATGAAAGCACCGTAATTAGTAAACTTACCTTTTGGAAGCAAAATTGTTGTGAGTTTAGCGAACGTGGTCAACAAAATTTCCCTAATTCTGGGTGCGCCTTATAACAGGGTATTTAGGTGAAATTTTCATTTTGCTTACTTGTCACAATCGTCTTCGAAAGTTTAGGGTGCCTCTTATAACCGAGTGCGCCTTATAAGTGAATAAATACGGTACTTCCTAAATTTTATCCTAGATGATGTGTTACTTAGTCGGGCAGTCAAACATTCTCTTGCAGGAAAAAATCATAGCGCGAACTATTCAAATGTTAGATGTACATCATATGCTGGTTATTTAAAGTTGACAACATTATAGTCAGATCTGTTGTTTGGTTTTAGCCACGACCAGTTTCTGTGGTACATTTCAACAAACATTTTTACTGGGGATCTTCGAAAATGTCAAAAGCGAAGGGCATCAGGAGCGCACAAACAACATACCGTTTCGCAAAGTGATAGAGATTGATGTTTTCCAGTTTTTCAGTTAAGGGTGTACCAAGGTTTATCAAAGATACTCAGCCTTTAAGGATTAACACATGTCATACGAAAAGGTGAGGGTTATGCCAAGAGAGAGCCACACTTCTTGACCAAGCTAATAGAGAAATTTACTATCTTAAGTTGAAAGAGGAAAGCGCAACAAGTCAAGGGTTCTGTTCAATTAAAGAAGTGGCGCGGATACCAATCAACCTTTGAAAGGGTGGGCACTAGCTGGAGCAAACAAAGAAGGCTGGGCACTTCAATGAGGATAAAAAGATACCCTGTTGCAGTGAGAAGTTCAGTATCGGCCAACAAACAGGTCACAAACTAGATCCAAAAATGCTGAAGGAAACAGGATTTTTACTTGAAGTAAATTTCTTACTGCACAACAAGTGCACTCCTACTTTTCTAGAGAAGCTGGAAAACTACATCATCAACAGGCACAAAATGATAGTAGTGATCACGTGGCTGCTGTCATGCACTGAACAAAAAATGGGACAACCACACACAATTACTTCGAGAAGCTCCACTGTAGCATCCTGTCCTCTTTGATAATTTTGACCTATGAGCCTCGAATCATGAGAACAAGCTGACTCAGCTCAGTGTTTCCATGATAAAGCACATTTTCAGGTGCCATATATTGTACTGATAGGCAAACTGATACAGCCATGCACTTGTCGCAAATAGCAATAACAAAGAAAGGGGAATGCCCCTTGCTACCAGTGCATATTGCACCCGTGTGTCCAAGGGGCAAATAGTAGATACAGAAGAACTGCTTCAGCCTAAGCTCCTCTCCCCCACCCCCCCCCCCTCCCCACACACACACACACACACCCCGACACATACACACACCCTGAAGAGTGACCAGCCGCTGACCAAGGAGTTCGAGGGCCCTGGGTATGCAATTGCTGCAATGTGAACAGTGACCATAAACTGTTGCGATACGATAAACAATCTCCGCTTATTATCTTCTAGAAGTCATTCTAAGAAAACAAATCTGCTCTATAGGGTTAGATTGCCTTCTGAAGGCATAAATATTCAGGTGAGTCTTGTCTTGATTGTAATTTTTGTGCTCGGAAAATTCACTGGAAACCGCGAACGTTCAGGAATGAAGTCATTTATTGGATCAAAATGTGATTATATTCACTTTGTAACCTCTGTATTACTTAAGATTGCAAAATAATTTTAAATACTTCTTTTCTTTTTAGATCTCTAGAAAATGTTTGAAATCAAGAAAAGTTTACAGTTTACTTTGTTTGCACAGGGGTCAGAGGTCATATTGTTGTGAAGTAGTGCTGTTTACTACTTTTAATGATCACATTTTTTATACACTTTACTTAGTTACAACATTGTTAAATTCTTATATTTTAATATTAGTTAGTTCTTACCTTAATTTATTCAAACTTATACACCTTCAAATTTATCTCTCTTTTATTTCGTGCCGTACCTGTAAACTAGCTTTTTAGCTAAGTGTATCAACCACGTTAAATATATTGATTGATTGATTGATTTACTTCGTGGCCTAAACGCTTACAATTTTATTTACCCAAAAATTTTATTTCAGTTTTTTTTTAAGTAAAAACAACGCTCTTTCAGACTAAATAGGCCATTTTTGGGAAATCCGTGTACCAGAATGCATTTTCAGCAGTTGAAAATAGGCTAAATTTTGCGACCTCCTCGAGCGGTCATGAGTCATTAATTTCAAAATTTTTTGTGAAATATTTGCATTATTGTTAAACTGCAATCTAGTTAGCTCCACTCACACAGAAAATGATGTAAAATTACAAGATACAATTGAATTTCATTGACGGACTTTATTTACGAAAGTAGGAACATCTGAATATGTTTCCCATTTTAAGCCAATTTCAGCAGTTTTGAGCACTGGGCAGGAAAAATTCGCTCAAAAAATCAATAATTGACCAATTGAACTAAAACCAGTATTTTTGTTATTAGTGTCCCCAGTGCTTCATTCTGGCCGAGTTTGACAGAATTTCATTTTTGGCTATTTCCCAGCCTAGTTGATAATTATGCGGAGTAGGTCTTAAAGGGAGGAAACAACATACATACCAAAAAGTTTGATGTAGTTTTATACGTTTTTGATCTATTCTAATATATCACAATACAATTACTTATTAAGAATAGTAAATGGCCAGACTTATATGTGACCTTATAGGCATTCTAGTCTGGGGGTTGGTTCAGTATATTAATTTAGGCTGCAGCATGTCTTCCTCAGTTTAAGGCCATTCATTGTTCTTATCTTGATGTTCCTGGGTTGTTTACCACAAACTGCTTAGTTTGCATATGAAGCAATCTTCTAGGATAGTTGCATGGTTACTGATTTGTGGTAGGATGCATATCCAATCAATTATTTTCATTTTACAGTAGCGTGCAAGCTTTGCATGTTGTAGAAAGTTATCATGATTTGTTTTTGGCTTTGATCATCCATTGATGAGTTAGTATGATCAATCCATGCCAGGCTTATGGCTAGTTTACAGTCACTGAGTGGCAGTTTTGGGGGTGTGTTTTGCTCATTTTAGGCTGACACAGACCTGGCTATTACCCAGTGCTAGCTTGATCTATTGTCAGTTTTTGTGATGTGCGCACTTAAGGAGATAAAACATGTCCTTTTCTTTTACAATGTATATTAATGATACTTAATATGGTTATTTTTTTATGATTAAAGAAGTCTCCCACAGCATGGCTTCCTGCTTCATTCAATCAGGTAAAGGTCTTCAATACCATCTTAATCACATAATGGAATGCAAATTTATTAACCCTTTCACTGCCAAGAGGTCTCCCTTTGACAAGTAAAATCGTTTGGCATTAGACAGAGTAAAATCTATAAAGTCGCCCTTGGCAGCAAAAGGGTTAATCTTTGTTGCTGGCTAATTGCACTTCTAAGCTTACTAATAACAATTTCATTGCATATAATTATTACTGATATTTTTTTCATTACAACTTGTGTTAACAAGAACATGACAGTCACATTTTCTACTGTTAATATTTGTATATAAACTAAAATGTTAAGTCATAGAAGTAACAATATTGTTTTTGTAACTTGATCACTTAGCTGATGTTCAATAGTCACGTGATACATGTAACAAACTTGTTTTCATTCTCTCGAGTCTGTCAATCAAAGTTCTACAACATTCATTTAAAATTAAGCTGTTAATGTAAATGTTGTTCATGGTTCTCTTTGCCTGTGTGTACCGGTAGATTATTATTTTTGAATGGAAGTCTCCAATTATGTTTGTAGCCAAGGATAACATTTGAATCTTTTCCAATTTCCTGGAGGAGACTAATTCAACTTGTAATTTATTCTCACAGCATACCCATCACCACATCATGGTAAACTAAGTTATGGGAGGAGTCTGTGACTATTGTTGCAGCTAATTTTAAAGGCATACGGCAAGAAACAAGCTTAGGGTAGCACCATCAACCAGCACCAGTGGAGGAGGGTGGGGCAACAAAGCTTCCTCCACTGGAGTACCAGCAAAATGACAGTGATTGAGGCAAAACCTGAGAATTTGAATGAAGAGACTAAAAAGCGTCATGCTCACCCTGGGGCGTAAACGCATGGTGGAATTTTAGGGATTCAATAAAATTCTATGATGTGCTAATTATGTATGCAGTAAGAATAGATTATAATCATCAAGTATGTAGCAAAATGCATTCAAAGCAGAAGTTTGAATAATATTGTTATACATCTATCAATTTGTGCAGATCTTTTCCAGTTACAAGACAAAATGTGGAGATTTCAGAAGGTTATTTAAAGATGTCCCAGACAGTGAACAGCTTATAGTAGGTAAGGATGATACTTTATGCAACTATTTGGTTATTTACATGTTTGGTAACAGCTGTCAAACAAGTTTCTGCTAGGTGGCCATTTAGCTGTCCATTGGATGGGCAATTTCCAGCAGGGTAAGATTCTGGATGGCCTATAGGACACCTCACATGAACAATCGTTCACAAATATTTCACACTTAGTGAAACAAAAAGTGAGTTTTAAAATACAAGACTTGCATTTGCTTTGTTTTTGCAGTTTTTCTTACCCTGTTTGTAAATTATTTTATTCCATTATTTCTGGTCTTGCTTACATCACTGAGAATCACTAGATACTTCATGATGCTTGCAAAAGCTCACCATTGCTCAATCATTGTTCCGAGTTGGCCATATTGGATTGCTGAACCCAAACACCCTGGGAACAAGATTGATAGTTGAACTTTTCAAAGGCATTTATAAACGTATAGTACCCACTGCAGACTTGATAAGTGACACTAAGTGACATCTAAGTTGACATCTAACCTTGGTAAAATTAATTAGGACAAAAATTTGCGCTTAAATAGCTGTTAAAAAGGATCTTGTTGCAAGTCACAAAACACAAGAAACACATCTGTATAGCTTTATTCTGCAAAATGTTTGGGGGAGCAGGAAGCATTTGCCTCCAGACCTCCCCCCTCCCACCCTCCCCATCACTAGAAAAAAATTTGGATGGTCTATCACCAAATTGAGGCCTTAAGCTTGAGCTGAAATAGCCTAATGTAAATAATGAAGTAAAGGCTATACAGTAGTTAAAGACAATGTTTGTAGTCAAAAAACCGAAAGTGGGTGGAATTCATGATTCTCAAGTGGATTAACTCTTGCTGGAATCCTTTCAACTTTCTGTTTTTAATGAGGTGCTAAGTCAGATTACTTCAATTTTTAGTTAGGCCTTGACACACACACACACACACACACACACTAATAGAAAAACCAAGCTATTAGTAAATTAGACTTGATTATTTCACCTAACTACTTTGGTATAATTATGTGTGGTATTTAAGTACCCTTTAAGTCGATCCTGATAGTGCCATATGGCACAAGATGCAATTACCTGCTTAATATTCAGTTTTGCACAACTAAAAGATCTTGGAAAGATCTGCACATTGAAGGCCTTTTTTTGAAATTCTGACGAATGGAGATTTTTACGTCCCAAAACGGGACATATAATACAAAACAAGCAATGACTTTGCTGCAGGTGCTTCATTTTTCCATTTCCCCATGTTCCCCTCATTTCCCATGCATGCCTCTTTCTCCCTGTAAATCACAATGAAGACTTGTTTGTCTGGAACACCAGACGTTCTGGTCACCACTAGCAGGGGTGTTGATATCAAATAGAATCCTAGTGCCACATTTACAATAATTATGGCTAGAGTAGTTATTGAATTATTAAAAGCAATAAACTGTAATTGCACATAGCTTTTCTTACAGAGATATAGTTTGATTGTTTCTTTGTATGTGGTTGACTGCATGTAAATGAATGTTCTTTTCTTTTGTCTTTTTACCTTTGCAGATTACTCATGTGCTTTACAAAGAGATATTTTAGTTCATGGCAGACTGTATATATCGCAAAACTGGCTATGTTTCTATGCTAACATATTTGGCTGGGAGACATTTGTGAGTATTTGCATCACCACCCGTTTAGTTAATTAGGAATTTGAGAAGGTGTAGGACAAGCTACAATCTTGGACAAAACTGTTGAGAAAATTGAGCTTAGAAGCTTTTGTACGTGCACACAGTGATCAATTGAGTTTCAAAGTCCCCCCCCCGCAATTCAATGTTGTCTGCGCCTCCAAACCGTTTCCCTGACAATGGTGGCTTCCCAACTTCAACATTGAAAAGGGGGAGGGGGGAAAGGAAGTTACTTTAGGGATATTGTTGACTCACACATATTGGAGAAGGATTTTTTGGCCCCAGGAGGCCTATTTTCTCAAGTAGTTTCGTCCAAGATTGTAGCATTTTAATATTGATAAAAATAACTGAGCTTTGGGCCCAAATAGCCCCTGAGTCAAGCCTGTGTTGAGTGAATTCTGCAAAGACTATACCAACAAAAAGGATTTGCTTCTTAAATTCCTTGCATTTCAGTCCTTGTTCTCATTTGAGTGAATCTTAAGGTCTCCCGCTTCATGATGACACCTTCATGCACTGTCTTTCTTCACATTATGTGAAGTGTGCACATTCTCTTCCTGGACAACATTCTACAGCTAGGTCAGGTTCAGTTTTTCTGAATTGAACTGTGGCAGGTAATATTAACAAGGCTCATGTAAGGGCTATATTGTTAATGTCCTGGGTATTTTTATGTAGTTGGTTTAAATCTAATTAAGAACATTTTTATCTTAACCAAATGCTCCTATAGAACTCCAAGAGAAAGATATATTAAGTAATTATTTTTTCCGACAAAGGTAGACTGAAGGCAAAGCTTGAAACACAATGACCTGACATTTTTTAGTTGAAATCCATTTCCATTCTGATCATCAACAGCAAAAGGCTCTTACCAGTGCATGTAGCTATTGTTTAATTGCTTTAAATAGTACTGGGTCACCTTTCAATGTCTGTTATCTCTTGTGGGTTATATTATTAGGGAGTTTAAGCAAAGACTACAGCAATGCCAATAAAAACACAGGTATTGTAACTAATTCGCAGATATTCCACTTCGTTCAACTTACAAAAACAGAGCAAACCATCCAGGAACTAAATTGGTGGGAACAATGTTAAAGGAAGGAAGGAGAATGAAAAATTAATTGCCATTTGCATTTATCACATCCTCCACTAAACCTTGAATCTGATCATTTCACATTGTTGTTTAGCACAGGACAATACTATTAGTGTTGTAAATGTCCTAACACAGGTGCAAAGCCATTATTTTTGCTTCTGAAAAACTGTATTGTTGGTTGACATTCTTGTTGCCATTGCAGACTAGTTGTTGCTTAAACCCTCTATTAGGTACAAAAAGATGGTAGCGTGGCCCCTTTAAGTTACATGTAAATTAACTCCCATCTTGCTGTAGCTGCCTATAACTTATGATTGCATTTGCATGTTGTACTATTCTCTAGGTGACCATCCGGTGCACTGAGATAATCACTATAAGGAAAGAAAAGACTGCACTGGTCATCCCCAATGCAATTCAAGTGTGTACAGATACTGAGAAGGTAGGCTGAATTACAACATACAGTGTAACAAGATGCCCTATAGAAGTGTTTACTCGGGATACCTTGTGATGCAAAAGTCAGATGCATGCTTTCTGATTCTCCAAAACTATCTGTTTGAAAATTGAAAATCAGGGGCAGTCTAGAAAATCCAGAAAGAAGGGGCTGAATAAATAAATAAAACCACCTGATTCACAATACCACTTAAAAGGTCTGTTGGTTACAGAAGCTTTTTAAAATACTACAGGAGAAAAGGGTGGCCACGGCCCCCTCAGCCCTACTCCTAAATCTGCCACTGAAAATGGTTTGTTTTGAGGTCCGCACAAGGCCATTTTGTTTATACATGTACAAAAAAACAAGCTATACATATTTATAACTAATTCTTTATTCCGATTCTAGTACTTTTTTGCTTCATTCATATCAAGAGATGCAGCTTACACAGTTCTGTTTAGGATATGGCAAAATGCTCTGTTAGACCAGGTGAGTTCAAGGTTTGAATAAATTTAAAGCGTGAACAGTGGACACATGTACAATCAGGGACAGAGTGGCGATAACCTTGTTCACACTTGAGCATGTTTTTATCCAACTGGAAATCACTTTGGGTTATTAGATATTAATTTTTTCAACTACTTCCTGAAATCTATCCAAAAGCTCCTTTCCATCAAATCCTTCATAATTATTGTGTTTATACATACCTGTTTATAATTTCCCCAAACGTCAATTAATTGTTTTTTATCAGGGTTAACATGCTTGTTATATCTGTGCGTGAGTAGTTTAATTGAAGGGCTGAGAGCATAACCAACCCAAATGACTTTTAGGGCTTTTTTCTTTTTTTGGTTCAAATCAGCTGAATGTTTGCATGTGGCCTTTGATTCAATAGAACAAAATTGCCCCATGATTTTTTTTTTTTTGACCATTTTCCACTCTTTTTCAAGAAAAAGCATCTAGAAAAAAAAGGCCCTAAAAGTCATTTGGGTCGGTTATGCTCTCAGCCCTTCAATTCAGCAACGCTCATTTGTATGCGTATTAATATTCATGCTTGAATTGAATTCCCTCAAGAGCATGTGAAATGATTGACAGGTAGAAAAGGGTTGTTTGGTAGTGTGACGTAGACTACACATTTGACAGTTAAAACATCGATTTAAGTTTTATTGATAGGACACTGACATGGCTCTGAGATGTCCATCGCTAAGTAAATTTAATGGTAACTCGCCAGCCTGGTGGTCGAAAAAACGTCATTCAAAGTCTGTAGACCCGCAAGTCAGACACTTCTCAAAGATTCAAGCGAGTGGTGTTTCTCTGTGCTTGCCAAACGCGAAGAGATTTATGTTGACTGCCGGAGTGAGCAAATCAGCCTTTTGCAGAACAGAGTACTGAGCCAGGTGGGACGGTCTGAAAGCAACTCTGGTCTTAAAAGCGGCCTGTATTTGAGAGTGTTGGCCCATTTGCCAAAGGTTGCTGTGCCAGAAATTGGGAAAGGAGAGTTGTTTTTTGACTTAGGTGAAAAAATGGGATGCTTGATTCGGTGTTTCCCTCGTTCAAGAGGCCATTTGATTCCCAGAATTCATTGCGATCACAGAGGGCGCTGTCACCTTGAAAAGTTCTGGCAAGGACTGGAAATGAAATTCACTCGGCTGCGGTGGAAAAATTTTCACTTCGAAAACATCACAAAGAATTCATCTAAGAGTGGGCAATCGGCATCACGAGAAGTCGGTCCGTTTTCGATGAGCTGAGTATCTTGGAAAACAGTGCAAGGAAAAGTTTCATTGCCACGCAAAGCAAATATTCAAAAGCACAAAACTCATGATTGACTGTCTGGTCATGTAAACACACGTAGAGATTAACATGCTGGCAGATTTTAACATATAAATCACTTTTGCATCGAGTACCTCGGTTAGCTTTATAGTTCACTTATATGGAGTCTTGTAAACATCAGCAAAAAGTATTTTCACGCAAGATTAACAGCAAAAAGCATTTTCACCCAAGATAAACAGTTAAAATAATTTTCACGCGAATCGTGTGCGATCGAATTTCACAATTCAACGTACCGGGTATGCAAATTTTCTACCATCTTAAGCTAAAGAATATCTTCAGAACTAGTTAAGTTCTTTGTCCAAATTCTTGAACTGTCGTCATTTACTTTGATTTTAATACCATTTTCATTCCATATTTTCCATTTGACGATGAAAATGAATCCGCCAACAGACAATAGGGATTAAATTTCACATCTTATGCAAATATGTACGTTTTGAAACCAATTTGAAGCAAACAAATTTTTTTCACTGTCGTCATTTACGTTGATTTGTGATATGGTTTTCATTCCACTTGTTCCATGATGATGAAAATGAACCCTTCAAAATCGTTTCAAATGACCAAAGCACACGAAACGCCAGTCAAAGCTCTGTTCCAAAGCAGAAACCGAAGGGAAACAGCTTACTCTTTTAACTCTTATTTTGCTCTTGAACATCATTAACTCGAATTTTCGGTGTTGCTCATGAACAGAAGTTGTCGGTATTGGCCAAAACCTATCGTCAAGTAAAAACAGCCGTCTTTAATATTTTATTCTATTTCTTGGCTGACAGCAAGCTTTTTGAGCACTGAGTTAGAATCAAGTCCAATCCTGCTGTATGCCATTTTCAACCAAATCACCCTCTTCAGCACTTTACTTATATCGGCCAAAGCCTTTCCAAAATAATTAAGAGTCAACCAAGAAACCTGTGCGCTCTTTTCATTTTGGAGAAACCCTTTAAGCTGATTGAGACTCAAAATGCATTGCTTACTTTAACATTAACATTAACGTTTGCAATGCCCTAGGCCTAACCCTATCCCTAGCTCTAACCCTAACCCTAACCCTAACTCTAAACCTAGCCCTAATTTTAACCCTAACTCCAAACTTAACAATAACCCTAAATCTTTTGAGTGCTGTTTTAAAGTCGGACAAAATCTATGCACGCTGGCTTAAGGTTAACCAAGTCTGCTGTGTGCTGTTTTTAAGTCAAGCAAGCATGTTGCATACTGTTTTCCAGCTAAGGAAGTCTCTTGAGCAATATCAGTAAGCAAAACACTGGTAATAAGCACTGCATTTAAATCGACCATTTCCAAGTCGGATGGGTATCTTGTGTGCTGTTTATGAGTGCTGTTCTCTTAATTCAGTTACGAGCATTAGGCGCTTAGTTTTCAATAAAGAATACCCTTGGGCATTGCTTCATGGATGTTAATAATGCAGACTTAATTGAAGGGCTGAAAGCGAAACTATCGTATGTGATGATTTAGTGTCGAAATTTCAAATTGCTCGGAATTGGCTGAATTTTGACATGTGGACTCCATTTTTGTCAAAGAACATTGCCCTGTATTTTTATTTGCTGTTGCATGCTTCATTTAAAAAAAAACCCCGGCCTAAAGTACGTTCACACAGACCGTCACATACGATAGTTTCACTTTCAACCCTTCAATTTCTGGCACAGCAACCTTTGGCAAATGGGCCAACACTCTCAACTACAGGCTGCTTTTAAGACCAGAGTTGCTTTCAGACTGTCCCACCTGGCTCAGTACTCTATACTGCAAAACGCCGATTTACCCGCTCCGGCAGTCAACTTAAATTTCTTCGTGTTTGGCAAGCACAGAGAAACACCACTCGCTTCTTTGAGAAGTGTCTGACTTGCGGGTCTACAGACTTTGAATGACGTCTTTTCGACCACCAGGCTGGCAAGTTTCCTTTAAATTTACCTAGCGATCAACACCTCAGAGCCATCTAAGTTTCCTATCAATAAAACTTAAATCAATGTTTTAACCGCCAAATGTGTAGTCTACGTCACACTATCAAACAATCCTTTTCTGCCTGTCAATCATTTCACGTGCTCTTCAGGTAATTCAATTCGCGCATGAATATTAATACGCATACAAATGAGCGTAGCTGAATTGAAGGGCTGAGAGCATAACCGACCCAAATGACTTTTAGGGCTTTTTTTCTTTTTTTGGTCCAAATCAGCTGAATGTTTGCATGTGGCCTTTGATTCAATAGAACAAAATTGCCCCAAATCAGCTGAATGTTTGCATGTGGCCTTTGATTCAATAGAACAAAATTGCCCCATAATTATTTTTGACCATTTTCCACTCTTTTTCAAGAAAAAGCGTATACAAAAAAAGGCCCTAAAAGTCGTTTGGATCGGTTATGCTCTCAGCCCTTCAATTGTTCATCATTAAGTTATCTTGCTGTCCTAATATATTGGATCTTTTCACCTTTGCTGTAAATGTGTGCTGATCACCCATTTCTGGATTAGCTTGCTAAAGGCATTTATGATTAATTATTTAAGTTAAATAAACAATTACATGCTTGTTTAATTTGTTTTGGGGTATCTTTTCTCTGTTTTAGCCACTGAGTCCATCTGAACTGATCCAGTTGGTTGGCAGATATTCAGAATCAGATAACGGCAGCTCTGACAATGACGATTCTGATGAGGATGATGATGATAAGGACCTGCTGTCCGCTGAGTCAGGAAGTGAAGGTGATGTTGATGGGGAAATGCCATCAGATAGTCTGTCGTCTCTAAGCCAAAGTCCAGGCTCTCTTGCTACTGAGTCTGCAGTGCCAGAAAATCAGGTATGAATAAAAAGAATTGAATTAAGGGGTGTGTGTAAAAAAGCCCTAACTGATTTCTGATCAGCTGTTAGATTCTCATTCCAAATTGCCTTTTATTTGCTTGTAACACAAAGAGTGAATTTGACAGGGGCACTCAACGACATGTTTTGGTAGATATCTGTTCAATGGAGGGTAATTTGCCTTGGGTTTTTGGTGTCAATTGAAGAGTGCACTCAGAGTTTTGTAACTAAAACATGGCCTAAAAGATTCACAGTTGGGAACTCATAGCCCCTGAGATTTTCAGAAAGGTCGTAATTGCTGTTTTTGGCAGTCAAAAATGTCAGCTAACATTTTCAGAAAGAAAATACAGTGGTACTGTAGTTCCCTAGAAAGCTCATGGAAAGTTCATTTCAGCTTACATTTTCTCAAAGGAAGATTTTGTTCCCTAACATTTTCAGACAATCAAACTTTCAGCTAGGGAATCCAAAAAGATGAACTTCCCTTCTTCTAGCTTATGAAAACATTGCTTTAAACAGACTTCAAACACCATAAGGTACTTAAAAGTGCCTTTCTAGAGCTTTTCGTTGATTTGGCTCGTTGGGTGTTCCTGATTTGACTGAACATCAAGAGTCACTTAGGGCTTTATTCCATGCACCCCTTCAGTTGATTCTCTTACCTGCCCTTTCTATAGTGTACAAATTGAATGCCATGGGCATTCATTTGAGTTTCTACCCTTAAATTAGGAAGCTTAGCTAGGGTACTGACAACTTGATGTTGCATGTTCTTAGCATCTGGCAGGATGGTTAACATTTATACTACCCAGCACCGTCAAATGATTTTAATTGGGCTGTATTTAATGATGAGGGGAATTCTTGATGGGAGTCCTTCAGTGTTACTGTTTTAATTTCCTCGATGCTGCAGATTGATTTTAATCACAAAGCAGCAAGTTTGTGAAAGATGTGAAGCTCAATACAACATGCTGTGCAGAGCAAAATCGCGACCTGAAGCACATGCAAGCACCCAGGGTTTTCCTTTTCAAGCAGAACTGAAGTAGAAGAATGGCAAATTATTAAGTACAGAAATTCCCAAAATTGTTGATATCTTCTTTATTTATTTTTATGGTGAAAGTCAGAGTTGGAGACGAATTTGTTGTTTACCGGGTGAGAAAAATCACCTAGCTGTTGCTTGAATAAAAGGGAAGCCATGAGCAACTGTGACGATAATGAAGACTTGTGACCAGAAGTGAAATATTGTACATCGATTG
>JAEMWC010000128.1:660000-667500 GCA_016490735.1 Pachyseris speciosa
ACAATTCCTCGATTCGCTCCGACAAAGGGCTAACGCTCGAAACGTCAGCTAATCGAATCCCTGTACGGTGGTCAATTTACATTATCAGTGACGTTAAACTGTTTGCCTTGTCTCCTTCACCTCCACATGTAAAACTGGAAGGGGACATTAAGATCCAAATACCGATAAAAAAGAGTAGGGAGTGTAGTTTCCCGGCGATAGTCTGCCCTCACGTACACAATTTGCAGTGTCCCCGATTAGTACGCCTGATGGTCAGCGAAATGATTTGGTTGCCTTCATTGTTAAAAGATTTTAAAACTACTGTAGTTAAAGGGGCACTGTCACTGCAATTCTTGTCATAAATTGTTGAAATCTTGAAGAAGTACTTTTTCTATTACGCGATCGACCCGTCTAACGCAAAGAAGTAGATTTCTAATTATTTTTTAAGATGGAAAGGGAAGTAGTATTATTTTATAGTGATTTTACGGACACAATGACAGAACTTGAAAAAAGTTAACCTAACTTGTTTCAAGTTGCAATACATTTCCTCTTCGTCATCTGTGGCCATAGACAACCACATATAGTTTCAATACACATGTTAAGTACTTCATAGGAAAAGTGCATAATTTTTTAAGCGTTCCACTTTGCAAACAAATGTTTGGGTTCAGACCCCAATTGCACAACAGTGCCCCTTTAACATTTATGTATAATAGCTACTAAACCCATCAATGACATGCTAATACTTTGCACATGGTTTGGTTTCTTAGTGTCCAGTCGCTAAAGATGGAGATGCTGCTCCTACCGTGTCTGTCACACCACCATCACCTGGCGCGACACCACGGACAGATCCTCAAAATGATCCAATTTTTGTGCCAGAGGGGGAGAATGCCACAGACGACGTCACTAGAACAGAGAGTCCATCCCGTCCTAGACCATCATCTACACATTTGCAGCTCAAGCGTTTGTTACGCTCACCTGTCAGCAGCAAGGGAAAGTCAGCGTTGCTGGAGGTATCAGCACCGAAGGACAAAAAGGAGAGCAGTGATCTAGAGGAGGAAGGCACAGCATCTGAGTATCATGATGACGATGCAATGGATGGTATGTGTTAGTGATGTGCCCATCAGCATTTTGTATCAGTGCTATTTGATTCATAACTATAATTTTATTGGTTATGTGATTTAGAACTTAAGATATGAAAATATTTTATCCAGGTCCGTTCTTTTTTCTTGGGGGTTGGAAGAGTGGCTGGTGTTGGGTTTAAAGAAAAATGACTATTATTTACCCTTGGCAGTATTTATAGCACACAAAGGCTAGTGGGGCCAAGCAAATACATGAAACAAATAATTCAAAGAAACATAATAGGTTACATGTAAGAATCCCAACTGGTGGGAGGCAGCCCAGTAGGCTATTTTCAAGCATGGGTGAGCAGGACTTGAACCCAAGGCTACTTTATTGCAAGTCCAGCACTGTAACTGCTCGGCCACTCTGCCTCCTGCAAAAGGCAACTATGATCGAAGGGCTCTATCCAAGCAAACTGCATGTGCATTTTGGTCTTGAAATCAGAGTTACTCCAAATCAGCTCTAGTTTGGATAGAATATAGGGGACATAAAGTTCCATTTTTAGTTTTTGGCCTAAACACTTTCTCAAAGCCACTCAGGGGAGTTGGTATGGCAGCCTGTCTTAGCAAAGACAAAAGCCACCCAAGGAGTAGGTCCCTTTGGACTGAATGACACAAGTGAAATGCAAAATCCATCAGCTATTTCTTTGAATTTAAACCTTGAGCTCAAACAGTGGATATGGAGCTATGTTTTTCTTGCAGTAATGTCCAGTCTGTATGCCAAATTAGAGGACAAAGAATGCTGATACCCTGCTGCTGTGCAGGGCCCTCAAGCCTCCTCTACGTGCAACAGCCGCGTTATTTTATTTTATTTTTCTGCGGGGGGGGGGGGGGGGGGTGGGGAATCTGTCTTTCGGGTTGGGATGCCTGTGTTGCAATATGTCTGAGCGCGAACTCAGAGACTCGAACACCTCGCGACACAGGACACCCAACCAAGGTGTGTTGCCTATGGTGGAGTCATTTTTTTCAAGTTGCTATGACTTATTTGCCTGTGAAATATCATTACTGTTGAGTTACAACATAAGTTATTGTGATAATAATTGATGCAAAACAGCCTGTTTCATCAGTTGGCATATTCATAGTTGTCACCCTTCATTCAGTACAGATACAAATTCTAACCAATTTACTTTAAAATAAAATGTTCTGTTTCTTTCTCTCGTCCAGCTCCTGTCAACTGTGTTTGTGAGAGTCATTTTAGTAGGGAGTTTATAAATGAAGTAAGTGACTCAGATTTTCACCAAGTGTTTTTAGATATGTGACGTCTTTTTAACACTGGCTTTTAGTGGACTTCTGCGTTCAATAAAAGACAATCTTGATAACCTGTGAGGTTCATGTTACTTCTTATTCTTCTTTTTGAATTCCAACTTCCCATAATTTTGCAGAAACTCGTTTTTGTTCAATTGCTGAAGCTAATCTGTTGGCAGTTGTGTTGAGGTATTCCTTACAGGGTTCGTACGGGTCCAGGAAAACCTGGAAAGTCATGAAATTTTACAATTTCATTTTCCAGGCCTGGAAAGTCCTGGAATTTAGGGTTGGGTCCTGGAAATTCACGGAAAGTCATGGAATATCAGCAGGTTTTCTATGAGTGGAAAGCAATGTAGATCCAAAGTTGCAAAAGTTAACCGTCCAAATATATGATTTATTTCAGTAGAAATAAACGTAGCGCGCGTTGCACGATTATGCTTGCGAACATTTTTGTCATTTTCGTCATTGTTTTGACATAATGGTCTCAGAACAGCTGCTTAACTTAGGTCATGAAATTTTTCAAAAAGTCATGAAGAAAGTGCTGGGAAGTCATGGAATTTTCACAACTCAAAAGTGTACAAACCCTGCCTAAGCACTCAGGGTTTTTTGTTTTTAAAAGTGTTTGTGGTTGCAATGTTGTGCACAGTTTATAGTAGCCCTATTCCAAGCTAAACTAGTTGAGCGACCAACATATATTAGTTAAAATATACATAACAGCCAGAAACAAGGCATTAAACTAAGTTAATAATGTACAATTTGGACAGTCTTTACGGTAAAATTCACAGAACAAATACAATAGCAAATAACATACAGTCCCAGTATATAGTAAAATAAGGAAATAAATAAAGAAAAGGTAAAGAAGTTAATTGTGAATGATATATGAAATGAATCATATATGAACTGCGGAAATGAAATCAAATGAAGAATGATCCTCGCAGTTGTGAACGCGATTTATGCAATTGCGAAAAGAGGCCTGAAAAAAAAATTCAGGACTTCAACGGGGTTTGAACCCGTGACCTCGCGATTACCGGTGCGATGCTCCAACCAACTGAGCTATGAAGCCACTGACGTTGGGAGCAGGTCAATTGTGGGTTCATATGTTCCCGTGAAAGAAATGAGTGTGAATGATATATGAAATGAATCATACTATGAACTGCGGAAATGAAATCAAATGAAGAATGATCCTCGCAGTTGTGAACGCAATTTATGCAATTGCGAAAAGACGCCTGAAAAAATTCAGAACTTCAACGGGATTTGAACCCGTGACCTCGCGATTACCGGTGCGATGCTTTAAGCAACTGAGCTATGAAGCTACTGACGTTGGGAGCTACTCAATTGTGGGTTGAAAACCCACAATTGACCTGCTCCCAACGTCAGTGGTAATCGCGAGGTCACAGGTTCAAATCCCGTTGAAGTCCTGAATTTTTTCAGGCTTCTTTTCGCAATTGCATAAATTGCGTTCACAACTGCGAGGATCATTCTTCATTTGAAGAAGTTAATTGCTAACAAAGTAGAAAATATACAACTAAATTGTTAGTAGTTAGTTAATTGAGATAAATAAAATGTAATTTGCAGGATAATTGTTAAATATAATGATAACAATAACTCTATTTATTACCTTTGGCTAATACAGAAAGCACCATAATGCTCTGTTCATTTTGAAACGGAATAGGTAGTGAAAAAAAACTCGTTTACCGTCTATAACGATTTTTCCAATAGCCCCAAGAAATGCAGCCCTTAGTGGGGTATAGGACGTTCAAGTGTTTGAATGTGAGGGGCTTCATTCTTCAGCCAACCCTTGGTGAAACCATACTTCCTGACTATGCTTAAACCGTTCCGTTATTTATCAAACCATTGGAGTGATTATTATCACCATATAACTAACATTGATTACTTTTGTTATCGTTTTAGGAGTTTCCTGTTGGTGTAGACACTCTTTACGAATACCTTTTTACAGAGTGTGATTTCTTCAAGAGAATTACAAAAGCACGGAAAACAAAAGGTGTCACAGAATCGAACAGTATTTCACAATTGAAGATATACTATTTGTAAATATGATAGAAGAAGTTTCACCCCGGTTCATTTCTTTGCCTTTATCCAGAGTCACGTGATGACAATTATTCGTTACTTCGGGGAGAGTTTAAGGTTGGCTGCTGGAGTATGTTCATTGTGACGGGGATTTCGTTATATCAGGGATTTTTATAATGGGATTGTGCTCAATGCATTTTACTGTAACTTTGACCAGGCTGAATAATATTGCGATTGCACTGTACATATATTGCATCACCTTTAGAAGTTGTTAGTCTAATAATAGGGAGCTTTAGCAACGAGAACGGCAACAGCTACGAGAACGCCACAAAACAATAGGTTTAATGACCAAAAGCAATCGCTCTGCACGTGCGTTTTACATTTTGGTACATTTCTTTCCCGTCCTCTGCAAAACAACAACGTGAAATGACCAAATTTTAGGTTTTCTCGAGAACCTGAACGTGTGACTGTAAAGTTTTCTTTCTTTTTCCTTGATTTAACGACGCTTATAACAATTTACTCCCTGAATAATTCGCCAGTATTTTCCAAGTTAAACAAAATGGAATAATAATGAAAGCGTTACAAAAGCGAGAAGTTAGATTTTTGAAGTGACCTTTTTGTTGCCGTCGCCGTCGTCGTTGCTAACGCTCCCTAATATGGAGTTGCCGAGCAACGACGATCGCGACCGCAACGAAAACGTTATTTCAAAATCTAACTTCTCGTTTTTCTAACTCTTTCGCGATTATTGCAATTTGTTTAACTTGGAAAATGCTGGTGAGCTGTCTGGGGACTAAATTACTATGAACGTCGTTAACGTATAAAGGAAAAGAAAGAAATTTTTACCGTCATGCGAACACGTTCTCGAAAATTTGGTCATTTCACATTGTTGTTTTGCAGAGGACGGCAAAGAAATGTACCAAAATGCAAAAACGCACGTGCAGAGCGATTGTTTTTGTTTTTGTTTTTTCATTGAACCTTTTGTTTTGTGGTGTTCTCTTTGCTGTTGCCGTTGCCGTTGCCGTTGCCGTCCTCGTTGCTGAAGCTCCCTAATGTTGGTTTTGCTGCGACAAACCTACATTCATACCCAGTACCATTCACAGCGCTTGACTCGATTACTCTGTTCTCACATTTGCTTTCTTCCCTGCGCAGAGGTAAGGTTCAACCCGTGGGAGGTGACTGAAAATGGCCAAAGAAGAACTGTAACATATACGATCGCAATAAATCATCCCCTTGGACCCAAGTCTTCGGCAACAAGAGAAAAACAGGTGAACTTCTCAAAACTGTGAACCTCTATTTTCCATGATCAATTCTTTGATTGCACCTGACCTCACGGCGGCCGTGTTGGTGGAAAGAACAATAGCGAAAAAGTCTTTTGGGAATTTGAATCTATTATTATGCAAACCTTGAGCTACATTTTTCTATTGTTTTGGCACCAACATGGCCGTCTTATCACGTGAGTGCAATCCAAGAATGGAACGTCAGCCAAAAAATTAGGGGCCTTGTGAGGTGAAGGTGGAATCATGAAGCACAGCTGTCGAATTAGTAAGAATATCAGAGATGGCTAAATGAATCCTAACGGAGCTGAAATATATGAATCACTTAAAAAGGTGAATTTCGTAAATGAAATCCAGACTCAAGTGATTCCTTGTCCACTAGCAACTGATCCTGTTCTCTGGTCAGATGTTTGGGGGTTGAATTTAAACCAAGTGTATGTCCTCAAACATCATTTTTCACAACCAGAATGCTCCTACAACAACAAAAGCAAGACATCAAGTGATTTTCTTACATGGGAAGCAAACCGTAATCTATGTTTGGCTATTTTGTACAACACAAAACGAACACTTGAAAAGCAACTTTTATTTGGGAATGTATGAAAAAATAATTCATTTCAAGCAACCAATCTTTGAGACATCGTGCACATTTTTTGTGGTCTTTTTCAAACTACATCCATGTATGCATTTTCATGTTAATGCTCAAATCATGGCTGCTTATTAACAATCATATTCGAGGGTTTTGTCTCTGTATAGTTATGATTACATTGAAGTTAGTTGAGGAAGAGCTTACTTCTCCGAAGGAGTGTCATGAATCAAAACAAATTTGCTTAAGTCAGTTTGCATGTGACCTCCTTGTGATGTCGGAAAATTCTAACCCTGACGATCTTTTTCTGTGTTCTTATTTTTAGCACTACTTCCAAGAAAGTGTTCCTGGCAAGCTGCATGTTGTACAGGCTGAGGTGTGTGAGACCACTCGGAAAGCTTAGACGTATAGTGGCGTGTTTATGGAAGGCTCATGATCATAGGCTCGTTCCTAGTTTTTTCCATTACTTTTACCAGTAGTCTGGGACCAAGTGTCTGAACATGACTTCCGGTGCTACGTCACGGGCTTGGCGATCCGCGCGCGGTTTTCCCGCTAAAACCGGCGCCAGAAGGAACACATAGTCTACATGTTCGGAGTAAACAGCATTCTGTACATTCTGTTTATTCTGCTGTTGGGTGCAAGATGAACAGAACAGGTCCCAAAAGAACACTTACACGAAGACTAACTACTCCCAGTATTCCTGTTCGGGAAAAGTCCCATAAATATGCGCCTCCATAGTAAGACACTCTAAGAGGAAGTGAGTGGGGCTGGGGTGCGGGGGGACGCGGGTATAGTGCGTATTTGAGCGCATTGCCTGGGAAATTGCAAGCAGTTACTTAGGAGTAATATTGTTGTTCCATTTTAGGTGGTTTGAACCCTGTAGTCGTATCATAACTTGGTGAAGGGCGATCATTCGCGTGAGTGTAGTCTTGAGAAGGACTGTTTAGATGACATTGACTGACGTTTCGACAACCTAATCGAAATTCATTCTCAGGACTAGACTCAGTCACCCAGACAATTATGCGTTAGTGATAAAATGGTTATTGTTTGACTTGATTGTACAGGTGAACAATGAAGGAATTCCGTATGGGGACAGTTTTTGTGTCACCAACAGATACTGCATCACGAGAACTTCAAAAATTACCAGCAGATTAAGGTATTCGCTACATTTAATGTGACATCAACCTGTATGAAATTAGGACGTATTTACCACTGAGATGCTCGTGCCCGCGGAATTTGCCTTTCACTGAGTGTAAGTGTCGTGTCACTCATT
>JAEMWC010000128.1:677500-680000 GCA_016490735.1 Pachyseris speciosa
ACTAATATTTCTTAGGCGCAAATTAACATGTGAATATGATCAAATTCGCCTTACAAATTAAAAAAAAACAGTTAAAAATTTAAAAAAAAGTTAATAAATAGTTATTTACAATTCTGGGTATAATAAAAGTCTATAAAATATCATGAACTATTTATAGGGTAAGCTACCCTAAATCAAAATGTCTTCAATTTAGACTTAAAACGTTCAAAATTGTCCTCCTCCCGTATTTCAATCGGCAGTTTGTTCCAAAGTGATGGTGCAGCAGCAGTGAAGCCCTGTCACTGAGTGTCTTCTTCGTTTTCGTGGACAAAAAAACAATTAGATTATTCACTCTCGAGTTCTATGCGTGCATGATGGAAATCTCGAATTGTCAGTTAGAAATGCTGTTTCCTAACTCATGGTGGCTTTTGTAACGGTCAAAACATGTTAAATAAACTCCTATGAGTACCGATTGTTCGTCATAGGACAAAATTACAACTTATGCGAATTTAGGGTTCCGTTAAACGTGGCTGTCTAGTTGATAGTTAAATAGCAATTATCGGATGAGGGTTGAGCATGATCAAGGCCTTGGTTTGTGTTATCCGCCTCAGCTTTCGGCTTCGGCTGATAACACAAACCTCGGCCATGATAACTCTCGCTATTATGAGGCGGAAACTGAATTAAGTGATTTTTTTTATTATGCATATAGCGCGCATTCAAGAAATTAAACATGTCCATCAACTTGTCAAAAAGAAAGATTTTACAAAAGCCCACTCTAAAACATGTTTAAACGTTAAGTAAACTTTATGGTTCCACTTTCTACTATAAAGTCAGATCCGTTTTGTGTAAACTTTCCGTAAAAGGTGTCTTGACAAGCTGGAGCATAACAAACGCGTTTCTCGCGTATAAAATTATTGTCTGCAAAAACTATTGTCTGTAACCGGATAGTATATGACTTAGCGAAAACAGTGCCAGCGGTCATTAGCTGGGTGTTTGTAGCCAATCAAAATTGAGATAGTGACACCAATGCATTATATTACTAATTGCCTTCACAGACCAAAGAAGTGATCGCACTAAGTTGGTCTGCGACTTAACGAAGCAAACCAAATGTGACTACTTCTTTTACCCTAAAAATACGTTTTACAAGACTCTTTTAGACCTTTTACTTAATATTCAAATTGCCGCATTCCTTTCATAACCCAGTGGCGTGATCCTTAACTGCTGGGCCGTGGCGTGATGATCTGCTTCGCGTTACCACAACAACCTTGTTCATATTGCATATATTCACAGATCAACCACACGAACCCATCTCAGCGGTCTAAATATCAGTAGTTTTATTGTTTAACGTTGGTTACTAGTAATGAAATCATATCCAATAACACCAATGTTACAGGTAGACTTCCCAAACTGAACTCGTTATACCGAATGGTATTCAAAATATATGTCTGTGCCTGTGAAACGTTATAAAAAATGTTTGTCTGACTGCTCAAGGCCTTAATATTATCTATTTTTTCCCCATGTTACAGAGTTACCGCTGAAGTCACGTATCTGAAGTCAGTATGGGGATTTGTAAGAAGTACGTATGCTTTTTATTATTTTGAACTGGTTTTAAATTAGCTTATTCGAGTCGCGTGCGCCTTTCACCTATTGCGGCTCCAGCGAAGAGATCTGTGTAAAAATTGATTTGTCACAAATGGGTTGACTCGGGAGACAGCTGAAAAGCTAGTGTAATATACGTACAGTAATGATTTGTCAGTGATTTGGCACTATTTCCTCTCTGCCTATTCATCACGCAGTAATGAATACAATTAGTAAAAGAAAACTGTCGATGCTTTGAGGGTTGAGCTCCCACTGAAAGGCCGTTTTAAGCTTTCCTTTTGAAGTCACTGGATGCCTTGGAGTTGAATGAGCGGTAACGTAGTGGATTTAATTACGAAAGGAACATTTTCCCTCTTCCTACACAGTCTAAAAGCCAGCATTTTGTTCAGTATCCGGTTGAATGAACTGTCTGAATGTTTACCATTCTTTATTGGATAAAAGACAATGGCCGGACCAACAATTTGTGGTCGGTTACTTGGAGAAACCAACACGACGTTTGTAGGAGTCAGTGTGTTTGATCCTTTGAACTGATGTCGCTTTTAGCATCCCTTTTGAGTCCGTTATCACCAGGTTTGTATTCGCTGGTTATTAATTACAAGTGAAGTTAGTTGGTCAAACCCCGGGGTCAAACGGTTTTAGAGGTTCAAATCTTTGCCCTGTTACAGTGCCGCATCTGATGCGTCGTTGATGTTTTTGTAGATCAGCTGGCACCTGTTAGTGATTAATAATATAAGCGAAATAATAATGCCTTCTCATATCATAAAAACAAAAGCAAACCATGTGAATACCAATTTCGTAACGATGAGCTTTTTATTGCCGGTATCAAACAACGGCACTTAAGCTCGTCGAAAGCGCATGTCAGTATTGGTCCAACTTGGGTTCAGCTGGTCTATATACCACTTTGTCGAGTCAATCGTTTTAG
>JAEMWC010000128.1:685000-707500 GCA_016490735.1 Pachyseris speciosa
GACTTTTAGCTTGAAGAGGGTTTTTTGTCTTCAAAACTTCAAAACAAGCGTTTTTTGGCTTTGCAACAGAATAAACAGTCCTATTCAAGGAAAATCGGGGCTTTCGGTACGTTTATAGGGTGATAAAGTCTAAGAAACTCAGTATTTGGCAATAATAATCGCTCGTTTCAAACATAGTCCGGGATTTGGAAAAGTTACAGATTTTCAAAGCATCGGTCTTCAGTGATCGAAAATGGTCCAGTTTCGATTTCGCCATGACCGCTGAACAAAAGCACTGAGAACCCATTTGTACAGGGTTAGCCTCGACCTAAAGTAAAATATTCACAAATACCGGTGGAAAGGTGCCACAAATTTGACAATTAAACAATAGACGGAGCTGTAAACAGGTCATCTTCTCGCTGGAACTTGTGAATATTTTACTTTAGGTCGAGGCTAACCCTGTACAAATGCGTTCTAAGTGCTTTTGTTCAGCGGTCATGGCGAACTCGAAACTGGACTATTGCAGAGCCCGCCAATAATGAGTTAAGGGAGTTTAAAGCGACCTTCAGATTAGATTACGAGTCCGACATTGAGTACTAGTACGACTTTCAAATTTCAAAACGGCTGCGTTCTCAGAGGCCTCGCTCAGTGTTGTTAAACAGAAAAGAATGAGGCTCTAGGAACGAGAGTTGGATCAAAGCCCAGTAGAGCGGTCAAATAAAAAAAAGAATGATATAGAAAAAAGAGGGGACCTTGGGATAGCAAAAAGAATGGGAAAATAGTAGGGAAAAGAGTGAGGGGAAAAGGAGGAATGTGGGTCAGAAAATGAGAGAGAAACAACACGGTTAATTAAATCACTTTTTATTGCTACAGTAAGTAATAATTAGCAATGTATATATGCGAAACCCTAGGGAATAAGTCATTGTCTTCAAAAACAATGATGCGCATACATAATCAATGAAATAGAATGTATAATTAATGTATGGGGCTATATGGAAATTTTTCCGTTGAACAAATTGGAATAATCGCGAAAGTGCTACAATAACGAGAAGCTATATTTTGAGATGACGTTTTCGTTGCCGTCGCGTCCTCGTTTCTTAAACTCCCTGTTACAGGTGGTTTTCACGTTACGTCATCGCCACCATGCTGGTGGACGTAAACAAAAGAACTCTCATTATTTCCTTTTGTTCGTCTACCAGCATTTGTTCAGTTCACCATTGTGATCTGTGTCTCCAGAGATTGGCTGCAAACCACCTATTGCTTCAGGTCCCTTTAAAAGTACTAGAACGGCTACATTTATGCAAATTAGGAGCTTTATGACTTGTCCGTGCTTTCAATATTTTACAGTAAGGGCCTGGGCAAACGGCTTCAACATCCGTTCGATTTTGTTGTACCCTGTTGAACGATGTTGAACGCCGCGGGTGGCAAACGGTTTCAACACAGCAACATTTGATTCAACAAAGCTTCACGAGTGGTCTGGTATTTAGTCCCGCTGTTGTTACTATGGATACGTCTTTGAGAAACCGATTAGTGCGCACGCGCATACCTAGCAATGTTGAAAGCGGGTGGCAAACGGCTTCAACGTCGTTCAACATTCACGATAACAAAAGAAATGTTGAATGGATGTTGAAGCAAAGTTTAAATGCTTTTGAACTCATTCAACATCGATTCAACTTCCATTCAACATGTTTCAACACGGTTGAAAGGGGGTGGCAAATGGTTTTGGCATTGCTGTTCAGCAAAATCGAACGGGTGTTGAAGCAAATGTTGAAGCCTTTTGCCCAGGCCTTGACAGCTACCTAGGAGGCTCAAAGTGAATTAAAAATGTTTTTGATACCATGATAATTCCTTGGAAAGGGAAAAAAATGTAAAAGTTTAATATTTCCTTGTAAAGCTTGAAGAAAACGTCGGGAATGAACAAAACAAGCCTTCAAAATTTTATTTGCAATTTACTTGAAAACGCAGTTACAACTTTTTGTTCTAATTTGGCCTACAAGTTGTGGAACTTGAGTAGTTTACACTCGTATGGTTACAGACCGAATTGGACTCCACTCAGTCCTATTGCCATTACATATCAAAATTATAAATCACTTTGTTATTTTAACGGTAATAATACGTTTTTCGGAACTCATAATCGTGCCCCGATCAAAACATGAAAATAGCTTAACTTTGAGGGCGCATAAAAACTTCCTTCCTAAGTAAATAGAAACTAGAAATAACCACAAATTCGAAGTTATGGTAACATTTGTATGCCTTGGATGTTTATAGATTTTAGAACCGTTTGAATTTCAAGAAATTTCGAAAACATGTTGAAAAAACAAACACTTGTCTTATCATAGTATTCGGGTAAGTTCATCATTTCTGTTGTCTTTCTTTGTTTTCAACCCTAGAAGTTTGTCAGAATAAGGCATCCCCGTGGATTCTGCAACCATGGATTCCGTGTATTTCTCTCAAGCGACAAGTTTTATCGACGTCTCGATCTTGTTTCTAATAAAATTTGTAGCGAGCGTGACGATTTCGTCACGTCCGAACTTTGGCATCCTCTGTTGACTGTGTCTGGTTCAAAAGCATATTACTCTTTGAGATAAAAAACATCTTTAGGACTTACAAAAAATATATTTTTAAACAAACTGCCGTGGAAATGACACGAATCAAGGACAGTTTAGTTCCTTGGAACTTTTATTATTATTATTATTATTATTATTATTATTATTATTATTATTATTATTGGAACGAAGGTTAAAATACTCGTACCCAGTGCCCCGTAGTGCCTAAAAGCTCGTGAAGCAACAGAGTGTTCTTTTACACAACTAGGCTTTTCGGGGTTCAACCCACGTAGTAAGTAAGCAGCCAAAAGCTGTGTAAAGGCATTTTTAAGTACATTATGGTGTTTGAAGTCTGTTTAAAGTGATGTTTTGGTTAGCTAGAAAACTTTTATCTGTTCGGATTCCCTAGCTGAAATGTTAATTGCCCGAAAGTGTTAGGGAACAAAATCTTTCTTTGAGAAAATACTAGTTGAAGTTAACTTTCTAGGTAACCTTTTTGTCTTTCCGAAAATGCTAGCTGACGTTTTTTACTGCCAAAACAGCAATAAAAACCTTTCCGAAAACCTCAGGGGTTATGATTTCCACATTACGAATCTTTTAGGCCACGTTTTATTTACGAAAATCCGAGTGCACTCTTTAATCGACGCCGAAAGCCTTAGGCGAATTACCCTCCACCGAACAGATATCTACCGAAACTTGTCGTTTGGTGCCCCTGTATAAATACTTGCCAGTGGCGCGATTATTTGACGTGCCATGGCATTACACAGGCAGGAGGAAATGTTTGTTTGTCTGAAACGCAGATATAATCTGGGCCGAAATTGGCGTCCTGTAAGGCCGTGTCAGTACCAACTTCATCCCGGAGCCAGAAAAAAGCTAAGAAACAGAAATCTCGTAAATACGCATGTGTCCAAGAATGTATAATCCATTTTTGGAACAATAATTCTCGTTTGGTCAGGTGAGTGCTTTGTTTATTTTTATTTCTGGTGCGTGGTTTAATATACTATAGTGACAAGGCGAGATTACTAATGAAGACAAAAAATATCATTTTTTGGGATAAAAATTATGTACTGGGTTTCCGATTGTGTGATGAGGCGTTTAAGAGATGGTTCCACGGTTATTGGCGCCATATTAATAGGGAGCTTTCGCAGCGATGAAGGCGACGGCAACAAAAACGTCGTTTCAAAATCTAACTTTTCGTTTCTGTAACTCTTTCGAACCTATTCCAATTTGTTTAACTTGGAAAATGCTGCCGAACTATTCAGGGACTATATTACTACGAACGGCGTTAAAGTAAGGAAACAGAAAGAAACATTTGCCGTCATGCCCTCACGTTCTCGAGGAAACCTAAAATTTGTTTATTTCATGTTGTTGTTTTGCCAAGGACGGCAAAGAAATGTACCAAAATGTGAAACGCACGTGCACAACGATTGTTTTTGCTAATTAAACCCATTGTTTTGTGGCGTTCTCGTTAAAATTACAGAATTTTTGTATGAGATTTTGACCGACCTTGAACCGCTATAACACCGCTAAAAAGAAGCGGATTTCTAAAATTTGCCACTATTTTTAACGGTTTTATTGATGTCGTTCATTCAACAGAAAATAAGGCCAGTAACGAAGGTACGACGTCCGTAAATTATAAATTATAAATTAGAAATTTTCTCATGTGGCTTCTAAATTCTAAAGCCCGCCGCACACGTGACGAAACAGCTGAGCAAAGTGCCTCGCGAGGCAGTTAGCTCAGCCGTTTCCTCCCGTGTGCGGCGAGGTTTTTGTGAGATTTTCGCCTCGTGAGGCCGTGAGGAAAATATCAAACATGTTTGACGTTGATCTCACCGCCTCGCGAGGCGAATTCCTCACCAAAATTTCGCCGCACACAAGAGGAAACAGCTCAGCCATCTGCCTTGCGAGGCATTTTGCTCAGCTGTTTCCTCACGTGTGCGGCGGGCTTAAATTCGTCCCCTCATTTGCATATAAAAATTATAAACACAACACTTCAACCATCATTGTTTATAACGCAATTAATGAGAACATTTCCGACTGTCAATGAAGAATTCAAAAGAATTTTTCAATATTATTGAAAAACTATGACTTTAAGCAAAAAGTAAGACCGAATTTTAATGCAGCGAAACTATTCCAAGGAGTGTTTAATTTAATTTCAAGTTGTATCACAATTAAACGCCTCATCACACAATCGCAAACCCAGTACATTTTGTCCCAAAAAATGATATTTTTTGTCTTCATTAGTAATCTCGCCTTGTCACTTTTGTACATTTAACCACGCACCAGAAATAAAAACCTAACAGGAATAAATTGTATCTTCTTAAACATCTGCATATTCACGTCAATTCTGTTTCTTAGCTTTTTTCTGGCTCCGGGATGAAGGGGGTCCTGACACGGCTTTACAGGACGCCAATTTCGGTCCAGATTATATCTGTGTTTCGGGCAAACAAACATTTCCTCCTGCCTGTGTAATGGCACGTCAAATAATCGCGCCCTGGCAAGTTTCCAGAATCCCAGTAAGCTTTGAGAGGTGGCACGCTTGTAAGTGGTGCGTTTTGTCTTCTTGACATTCTCGTAATTTACTTAAAACGTGGGTTGAACCCCGAAAATCACCGCAACCGGATTTGCCTTGTTGAGAAAAAGAACACTCCGTTGCTTCAAGAGCTTTTGGTTACTACGGGGCACTAGGTACGAGTATTTTAACCTTCGTTCCAAGGAACTAAACTGTCCTTGATTCTTGTCATTTCCTCGGTAGTTTGTTTAAAAATATCTATTTTTGGAAGTCCTAAAGATGTTTTTTACATCATCTCAAAGAGTAATACGCTTTTGAACCAGACACAGCCAACAGAGGATGCCAGAGTTCGCACGTGACGAAATCGTCACGCTCGCTACAAATTTTATTAGAAACAAGACGCTCTATGAGCGTTAACTCGGGATACTTTATTGTTCCAGAAGCCGGACGCACGCTTTCAGATTCTAGAAACTATCCGGCTAATGGTTTGCTTTTGCGTTCACGTAAGACCTTTTTGTTCACGTTCGAGCAAAGCTCGTTAAACCGTTTTGAGAGTTGCCATCAATATTCCATGTCAGCTGTTGTTGTTTACTTCTAGATTAAGTGGCAACATCTGGAGTTTTTTCTCTCTGCGAAGCTTGAAAACAAACTTGAAAACACAAGGCGAATCGTTTCCGTGTATGTGACATGTCCAGATGTCACGCATTGTAAAAAGCACTTGAAATTCAAACTGCTCTATTTTCAAAACAAGGCGTGTTACTTGGCTTAAATGTCATTTACCTGATGAAGGTAAAAAATCGAAATGTTTAATTTTAGTTTTTTTTTCTGACGCACGTAAAAACAAAAAATTCGCAAACTTGTCTCTAAATATAGATCTGTCACAGCGATTGAGTTGTGGTATAATCCGGATCAAATTACATCAAAACAACTTTGCGATTATCTAAATATAGAACTGTCACAACGTTCTAATTCGAGTCGATACTCACAGCACGTGCGAGGCTTCCAACCTTGTCTTAAATTCGGCAAACCTTTTCACACGGACAGTCTACTGTGTTAAAATCCAGTTTCACAACTTTACAAAGATATGCGCAGGAAAATTTGTTCCGCGGTCGAAGTGGATTATTTAACCTTGAGTGTTCACTTGCGGTCACGTATTAAATCGAAGGTATCACATTACGAAAACAACTTTGTGCAAATCTGTAACTTTTCTATCACAGCATTCGATTTCGACTTGTGATATCGATTACACGTGCGAGGCTTCCAACTTTTTCTTAACACTCGGCAAACCTTTTCACGGGGACAGACTGTGCTGTCTTAAAATATCTAGCTTCACAACTCAAACACGATGAATTTGCATAACTTGTAAACAACCGTCGCGTGATGTTAGCCTTTCGACCTTTGGACTATGTGGTTTGCTTTAACCAATGAACACACCGCCACGTGCCTGCTATTGTGCATTGGCCAATCCAAACACCGGAACGTAATTGTATTGGGCATTTTGCTGCACAGGAAAAAAAAAAAACAAAAGACTGAAATCTGACACATTTTATAACTCGGTATACTTACAGTATCCCGAGTAACAAGATCGAGAAGTCGATAAAACTTGTTGCTTGAGAGAAATACACGGAATCCCTGGTTTGCCGGATCCAGAGATGACTTATTCTGACAAACTTCTACGGTTGAAAACAAGAAAGATATCAGAAATGATGAACTTAGCCGAATACTATGATAAGGCAAGTGTTTGTTTTTTCAACATGTTTTCGAATTTTCTTGAAATTCAAACGGTTCTAAAATCTATAAACATCCAAAGCTTCGAATTTCTGGTTATTTCTAGTTTCTATTTACTTAGGAAGGAAGTTCCCAAGAGGTGCCACACTTTTTTTATGCGCCCTCAAAGTTAAGCTATTTCCATGTTTTGATCGGAGCTCGATTATGAGTTCCGAAAAACGTATTATTACCGTTAAAATAACAAAGTGATTTATAATTTTGTTATGGCTAGGTAAACGGCAAAGGTGTATCAGTATTTCAAATGCAGACTTAGTTAGGTCTTGTCAGGTAATTGCTAGTTTGTTATAACAATGGTAACGTGCGCGACTTCTTCCGTTTTCAGCCTGAGATAAGCATGAGCGACCAGTAAGAATTTTAATAAATCGTAAAAAAATAAACCAATCCTTTTCGGTCAAATGAAATGTATTTTTGTTATTACGACGGTAAAGGTTTTTAAATTGTAGAAATAAAAAACATTCAGTAGTTTCAGTCCAAAATCACCGGTCGTTCCTTAGGGAGACAGCCTCTTAAGGTTTGGTCAATTCTGCCGCTGCTCCCTGGTCGATGTCTTATGAAAGAAAGAGACTTTCTGTTGATAGAAAGTGCGTGCGTTAATTTGCTAGCGCGATGCGAGTTTAAAGAACCGAATTTAAAGGTTTAGTTGTGTCAATAACAAAATGCTCGAATGTGAATGGTTCTTAGCAACCTTTATTTGCGGCTTTATTGGCTGTTTCAGATCCAAACAGTCCAATTTGACCTGTCCGATTACAAACACTTGTAATCGGACAGTTAAGCAGCCAATAAACATTGAGCACTTCATTCCATTAGCCAATAAACTTTAACTACCTAGCCCGTGCAATCAAAATCAAGGAAATTTAAGTGAGCAGGTTGACAGATCCAGATTGAAAACAAACATGGTCCAATGACTGTTGACTTATTTTAACTATACAGTTGTTGAAGTTGAAAATATAATGAATCAAACGATAGGTAGGGTATGTGCTCCTGAGTTTCTCAAATTTTGTTATTGGCACACTTAACTGGAAATCGGACTTCGTGGCGTACAATTCAGGGGTAATCGTACTCGTAATTTCAAATGAGCCTTGCACTAGTTGCTCGGCCAATTTGAAGTCACTCGCCCGATTACTCCCTGAATTGTACTCCACTCAGTCCTATTACCATTACTAATCATCCCCATTTTAGCCTCTCAAACGAATGGCAGAATAGCTTTCCTTGTTTTTCTCCAAAAAACACCTATACCTATAAATAGTTATTTTAAAACTACCAATACCCTCAAAGTCACGAGAAAATAACGAGAAAACAAAACAAAGTGCGCTTTGTGCACCGAACACAAATCCTTTTGTTTCGATAAAACACGTGATTCTGATTTTTGTCCATATTTAGAAATGCCGTAAAACGGAAGTGGCCTTATTTTTCTCCGAAAGCGAAATCCTATTTGAGAAATTTCATTCCTTCTCGGGGAATAAACACGACACCGAGGCGATACGATTTATTATTTTACAATTATTTGAGAATACCGATCCTGAATTGTTTTGTCCAGGGTACTGTTCTGTTTGGTGCGTAATATGAATGCTATTTAAAAGATGCGGAAATGAGCAGATGGTGCACATGTTGGGAAGCCGTGACGTTGACCACGTTAAAGGCCTCAATATGCAGCACTTGCGAGAGGTAACGGATTTCTATATTGTTCTGTTTGCTGTTTGATTGTTAGTGGAGAATCTGAGAAGAGAGACCACCGAGGGACAGTGGCCAAGCAAAAGGAAAGCCTCGCCAACCAGGAGGCACAAGCGGAACCGAAGTCTTAAGAGCAAGGAGGTTATCGAACCAGCAACAGAAGTGTCAATGGGTGAGTGCAGTCTATTTTTTGTGTGGTGTTGTGCTACGGGTAGACTGCGAAAGTCTTTATTTTTCTAGACAGTCCATCGTACAAACGCGCGGTCTTTGCGTGAAGACTGGAGCGAGGAAGGACATCAAGAGCGCGTCTCGCGTGTAATTCATGTCTGGTGTCGAGGTTTGCGCTTCTAGTTTTCGGTGCCTCGTTTCCTGAAAGTGAAGTAAATATAGGATATTACATGCCCGGGCGGAGGTACGAAATTGCTCTTCGAGTGTAGAAAAATATTTCCCGAGTGAAATATTTTTCAACACGGAAAGAGAAATTTCGTGTCTCCAAGCGGCCATGTAATTTTCTATATAATTTTCTATATTTTTCTATAATTTTCTAATTTTCTATATACTCCAATGAAATAGCAAACCACTTCAGTTTCGTTGCGAAAGGCGCGATTTATGTAACCATAGCAACGCTGATCCCTTCACGTGTGAAGATATCATGTTTTCGCGCGAAAGCTCACCTCGTATTTCATTAGTGTTTGTATAATAACAACGGCTATACAGTGTATTCTATATTTCTCTTTACATGTGGAAGAAATCTGTACCTTGACTTTTCGTTGCTAATGTACAGTACTTCTTTTTGCAACTGCTGAAGTAGTGTTCACAACTGCGATGATCCACAGCTCGATATATGGTTTCATATTACGATATTAACATTTATTTATTCTGTGATGATCTCTCGCATGTTCAGGCTATGTCTACACTATACCGGATAGCTCTTGTGCCGGCACGAAAACCATACCGGATAGGGCTTTTGTTCACATTCAAAACGATGATTTCGACACGATTTTTGCGTCGGAGCGATGCTGGGCCGCTGCGGTCTTGAAAGTGAATCGTCACATATCGGATAGGTTTTCGTGACACTTTCTGGAGTAGTGTGAACAGAGAATCGAACCGAAACAGAAATCAACAACGAGGAGCAAAAATTGGATTCTAGTGGAAAGATAGCGGCGGTTTTGGGCCACTGCCGTTCACACCACGCCGTAGTATTTTTCACAACGGCATAAAATGCTATCCGGCATAGTGTAGACATAGCCTCAGTGTACAGTGTTAAAGAAATGAAAACTTGTTTTTTAATTAGTAGTTAAATGAAACTAAGCCTTCGTGCAAACTCGTGGAATTCAAGTCTCTACTCTTATTAAACCGAAAATGTTTACTTTTCTCCAAAGTAATTCATTTTCGTTTGAGGTCTAATTTTCCTGCCGCTTTTTTATCCACACTAAGCATTTTCCCCTTTTGACTGAGAGTCCCGAAAGAACCCGATTTGGATCACGTCAATCAGCATTTGTGCAAAAAATGTTAGTTTTAATGATGCTTAATATTAAAAATATTTAACTAATTTTGGTTACTTTGTTGTGTTTAGAGGTTAAAGCAAGCCTTCTGCGGAGATTGTCACCAAAGGATACTTTATCCCGATTTGTCGGTTTAAGGTGAGGATTGAAAGGAAAATTTTTCCTGTGGATAGGGCGCTTTTCAATTGAATGTCGTAAAATCAAAAGCAAAGCAATTACTCTGACCAATCACAGCCGACGCAAACAGTGCAGTGAAGCAATCAGAATACGAAGCAATTACATGTAGCCGGCACAAAGCGCGGGAAAATGCGCGCGTGCGAGTCGCAAATAGTCTTGATTTTCGTTATCATTGGTTGAGAAAGTGGCGCGAGTTTTGCCAACCAATCAGGGAGCGAAGTAAAGCAAAACCATTGTCAACGAGAATTTCGACACTCAATTGAAACCACCCGAAAACTAATTGTAAAGCAAACATCCAATATCTTCCTTCAGTGGCCAAACTCTCAGTTTCGTAAAATATAAGCTTTGTGTCTTTATGCTTTACACTGGGGTTTTTTTTTAACAAATTTTCGGTTCTTTGGTCTACTTCTCCCTATTGTCATCAAAAGGGAAACTCATCCTAGTTTAGATGTTGAACTTGTTGCCTCTCATAACATTATGGGAAGCGTCAAAAAGTGGAAGCTGTTTATGGAACCAAATCCGCTTGCAGCAACATCCAACACTGCTAGGATCATGGGCGCGACATTGTTAGCAGTTGTTGGACAGTGTTAGTGACAGTGCTCAAACGGTCCCAACAACTGCCAACAATGTTGGACATACTGTAGCAATATGCATTGAACTCTGGAACAAAAAGTCCCGGGGGAGAGCACTTGCTAGTAATAGGCTAATGGGGATGTGCCGCTGGATGGGGTTGCATTTTCACGACTGGATTGACTATAATGGGGTTGCATTTTCGATAGAGTTACTATAATGGGGTCCCACATTTTCGGGATTTTGGGGGTAAATGTACCAGAATGTTTGTACTGTAGGTGAAAAGTAAATTGTTCTACATTCCGTTTAACAAATGTGTCAATTCATTTTAGGATGACCGTACTTAAAAGGCTTTACAAGGTAGATGCATAAACAGAAACGGTGACTAAGATGAGATCACGAGAATTTACATTTGCCCAAACGTGACTAAGATGGGGTCTATATTTTCCCACAGAATAGACTATAATGGGGTAGGGGTGCTGAGAGGCCAGCGGCATATACCCAGCAAAAGTTTACCCAAGAACCCCCCTCCCGGGTGAAAAGTTGCTGCTTGTTCGCCATTTTGAATCGCGTGAGTATAACATTGTTGGGTTACGCTTCAACAATCGCAAGACAAAAGAAATGTTCGGACTTGTTGGCTCTAAAGTGGGAAGCCTTTCAAACTTCACCCAACAACATCCAACTGAGTGTTAGACCCAACAGTGTGGGTAGCGTTTTCATGGACCTTTATGTTTACAGTCGCCTTGTTATTTAGACTGCTTTGTTGCCATGGTCATCCTTGTAGTCGGCGCAAAAGGTTGCGTGGTCGTTTTAGCTGAGTATGAGAATGAATAAAAACTTTCAACGGTTGTTTGTACTCCACAGGTCCCGTTTGCCTCAAGTTACGGTGGAAAACCCTCTGGCAATGCTTGTAACAGTTCTGTAAGTGTTTCTGTTGTGTTGCTCGCATGTTTCCGATAATGGTGTTTATAGTTTGCGCACACTTCTAAACAAGCTATTCGCACAGCTTAACAGGTGCTGATCGAGGTAAGTAAGCCTCTGTGGAGAGGTTTGTGAAGCATTCAGCTGTCCAAACACATGTTCAATTAGCTTAAGATTTCTGTTTACTGTATGAACGATTAAGCAAGCAGAAGTACTTCATGGAATGCTAATTAGCACAGAGTCGTTTATTTGGGTGGGCAGATCAGTCACTCGCCTCGTGGCCTTGGTTTTTGTTGTATGCAAATTCATACTGTTTTTAACCTCGACGATGTATGAATAAGTTAGTTACCCGCGGTGGAGCGTTGCACTAAAACAATGGAAATGTGTCGTGTGAAATCGATCAGTCTATCATGTGAGCATAGCGATCTGGTGAACCGCGCAAAGCGTTCTTCCTTGTTCGCCATGCGTTTCTGTGGCGTCTCTAGCTACCTGTCCAAGTATTCCTTTGGAAGTGAGCGATCAAGTGGTGAAGTATGGTGCCTTCGCAACAATTTGTTGTGAGTATATCAGCCGCAGTTTCCACGCATCTCAGTGTATAAATATATAGCATATCGTTGTTTGTTTTGACCTTGTTTTTCGCTTTAGTGATTATTTCATCGTTTCCACAGAGCACGCAATGTAAGGTATCCAGCGAAAATTCAGTAAGCTCATTCGCCTGTACTTCAAATTTATGTGAAAATTATCTGTCTGTGTGGGATGTTTTAGAGAGGATAACTCTTGTTCGCATAACCTTGTCGTCAACTGAGATTCCGGCGATAGCTCTTATAAGTGCTATTGATAACTCGGGCTATTTCATGCCAATTTTTTTATGTTCTTCGAGTTTTAGATATCGATCCTTAAAAATATACTGCCTTGACAACGTACACATGAAAGCAGTATTCCATTCTGCAAAGTTTTCGTCCTTGAGCCGTGAACCAAGGCCTTTTCTGTGTGTCTGCATCTGAACTGTTTTGACCGTTTCAGCTTCGTTAATTGGAGTGTCAGCCGTTAACCAATCTAATATTCCCGAGTTTTTCTTCCAAACTGCAAATATTGTGCAGGTGTATTCTGTTATTCAAACAACTATGTCTTGTTATCAGGTTATAAATGTCAATTTAAGTGAATTAGCCACCATGTCAAGCGTCAATTCTTCGTTTGAAGAAATCTTTTTTTAATCTGATACGCAGAGTTAAGTTTCAACGAACAATATTTTTAGATCTTCGTTTTGACAAGGACCCTTTAGAAGGCTAAACACACTTTCGATGCGAGATATTTACATATTGCGAAAGATGTAAACATGAATTTAAAACCGCGTTTTAATTCAAACAAACCAGTTTACAAGAGAAGATTAGTTTTGGAAGACTCATTTCAAGCTGCATCGCAGGGCAAGCGAGTGAATCCACCTACATTTTTTCAACGCTGTAAAAGCGCAGCCTCTGAGGAATTGCCAGTGATAGTTCTCTAGGAGGAATCGTTTGTTTGTCACTGGGTAGTTTGGTTTTGTGGCTATCAGTAACCGATTAATCATAGTCTACTAACTATGGATTGATTTACATTCCGTGGTGGTAGCTGATTGCAGAACCGTAATGACTCGATTAAGCACTCTCCTCCCAATACGCGTTCCGTTTTTAATAGGCATTGCCGGTCTTTGAAAGTGCTAATTTTAATACGCAGTCAGGTGCCCCTGTTGCACATGTGCCTGTATTCCGATAGGCTTCCTTGGCCTAACGTTATGGCGCGGGGGAGGGTTACACACCACGATAGTACACCATTTTGCTAATGATCAGTTCCTGGTGAATTGTGGGTAGATCCAGTCCTTTGTGGGAGCAAACGGTCAAAATTACAATTTCAAATTACGTTCTAAAATGGCTCTCCCAGTTGTAAGTTTCCTGATGTAAGCCCCCTTATGAAGTTAATTACTAATTAAGTCTCACCAACGTCATTCCCAAGGCTTTTCCCTCTAAAATTTAGGAGGGAACAAAAAGCCCTGTTTTTGTAAGCCTCCACAGAAGACTAAGGTCACGATATTGACTGGGTACTGTTTGTTCTTAGACTAGGAATATTGCTGCTGCTTAACATGGTTCTCATGTACAGACTGCTGTTACTTGAGCAGGGCAACTGGCAATGGGATAAACTGGGACGGGACTATCACGTAAGTAAAGTAACTGAGTGGCAACTAATTTAGTCCGACCACCTTTTTTTTTGAGCGGTTTGTTTATTTGTCGGTGTGTTTTGCGATCATTAACTTAGCCCGAGTGTCTCGCGCCACACGCGCGCGCCCCAAAACCCGCCCGAGTGCCCCCAATAACGCCTGTTGTGCAGGCGTTCATTAACTTTTGTTTGGCTGCATTGCTTCAGGGATCTCCCAGCAGATGCTGATCAATGGTCAAAACTGCTCCAACAACAGAAACGTGTACATGAGATGGAGATGAGAAGGTAACGACATGTGACTAACATGCTGGTGGTGTTTGAATTCTGGCAGTGAGAGTGAAAAGGAATTGTTTTTCAGTAAGATTTGAAGTTTTAGGTAAATCAAAAACTTCAAACTAATAACAATAACAACCCCTGGGAAGGGGGGGGGGGGTGACGCTCCCTATAATGGCTTATACGGCGAGGCTCCGCCCGAAAGGGGTACCTTTTTCACGTTTCAGGTATATAAAAGGGTAGGGATTTCACGAGTCGAAGTATATGAAAGGGTAGGGAAATCTGTCATTGAGGTATTTAAAAGGCCCTTTCATTAAAATATTTCGAACACATACCTTATGACTGTACCTTTTCTGTCAAAAATGGTATATAAAAGGGTAAGGGAGGGGTCGGTCCTCGGGGCGGAGGCTCCCCGTATTAATTTTTTTTAGTACCCCCCCCCCGGATTGTTCCTCAGCACTAACTTCTATGTGTGGTTTTGATCGGGGTGGGGGAAGCTTTGTTTTTCTGATATACGTGTGTCTTCATACTTTAGGTGGCGGGATGTGCTTGGGTCATCGATTCAACTTATGAAACAGGTATTTGTGGCCGCGAATTTTCCATGTAATCATAACTATTAGAAAATTCTCGAATCTGATTTCACCGGCTGCCATGATATCAATTGTGTCCATCACTTAAACTTAGTTTTCAGCAGTCCGAGCTTGGCGCTGCTGCTACCAGATTTAACTGAAGGTCGTGTTATTGCGTTTGTTATTAAAAAGTTTAGTAGATAGCTAGGGCTAATCTAGGCAGGTCAGACTTACAATTAACTAAAGGATAAATTATAAGTACAATTGGATAGAAATTCAAAAACGATAAGGACTGAACTAATAAGAAGTAAGGAAATACGAGAAATATCGATAAGCATCAGTTGTGAGTTCCTCATGCACTGACAAGCAAATGGATGACCTCAGTCGTACTTTGAACGATTGCGCCCTGTGCGATTAGAACGATTGTCCCTAGAAAGTAGGCTAAAAGTAATCCGCCAAACTAGTAGGTCAGTCCTAACTGTTCAAGGTTCACGTTATCACTGAGCGGATTTTAAAGGAGCTATGTATCGTATTTTTTTAATTTTTTCCGTATAGCTGGGTTAATTTTGTTTAAAATAACTCTGTCAGTTTCAACTAAGTAACAAAGCCTTTTTGGCTACTGATGGCGACGAATGACTGAAATGGATTGCAACTGGGAAAAGTTGGGCCAACTTAAAGTTTTTCATTTTCTCGTTTTCGTGAGAAATGGCCAAGTGCCAGTTATGGTTTGCTTCCCATGTGAGAAAATAGCATGGAATCTTTCTTTACGTGCCCTAGGAACAGTTTAGTTATCGGAAAAGGTACATGAGGGTGCTTGCGTTTAGTTTGACTACAAAACATAAAATCCCCATGACGTAGAGTGTAGATGGATGATATCTGCCAGGAAATGACGTCAGACCAGGGTGTCTGCTCCGTGTATAGATGAACTTAAGTTAGGCGCTGATAAACGATAAATAAAGGGTACCTGTGTAGCTAAGTGTTTTATGTTTTGTTGTTATCGTTGCAGGTTCAACAATCTTTAGACCTTCTACAAGTAGAGCTCAATAAAGAACAGACAACTGGGGCAGTAGACACCACGTGAACATCACGAGAACAACAAATGGTTAACACGTGATAACCCTAGAAGAGCGGTGCAACGTTTCTTGAGCGATGGTTCAAGAGGAATGATTTGATGGAGAGGTGAACAGAAAGAGGGGATCCAAACCGAAAGGGTCAATGCAATATCCGTTACAAAGGACGCGTTTACACCGACTGCAAACGAATATGACGCAACAAGGATCAGTTTCTTGTGCCTATAAACTGTATTTTGCCATCGTTGAAGTCAAATCTTCCTTAGAAACTTGATAATCCTTCTCTTGTTTAGCTCGTAGCATTCGCTCTGTCCCTCCCTTTTTTCTCTTCTTTCGTCTTTCGTTCTTACTTTCGTTTGCCCCGATTTTTCAGTAAATGAAGATCTGGACAGGCTTATCTTTGCTGTCCTCGTTCGTAGCGTTGATAATGACGATAACACTGTCGCTGCCATTTGAAAATTTAATTTCTTAGGTCTCTCTGTTGATCAGAGAACAAGAAATCTTGTTTTCGAATATGCAACTAACGTTTATCGACTTTGCAACTTAAGTTGGTCACACTACGATTTCAAATGGTATACTTCAAAGTATGGTACATGTGCTCTCTTGTCTTTGAACAATAGATAAATCGAGTTACAGTGGGAACAGCTGGGACTGTAGCACACATGCACTCGGTCAATCACTGTTTTATCACTGATATTATATTGTGGGATGCATATCCGCAAACACTGACAGCTTTTCAGTCGGCTTTTTGTTACTTTAAATTCCATTCTTTGTAGCTAATGGCTCGTACGCTGTGACAAGTCACTGAATATTTCAAACGTCCAAGGACAATAATTCTATACCTAATAGTCTAGTTTCGAGTTCGCTATGACCGCTGAATAAAAGCACTGAGAATGCATTTGTGCAGGGTCAGCCTCGACCTAAAGTGAAATATTCACAAATACCGACGGGAAGGTGCCACAAATTTGAGGAAAATTAAACAATAGACAGAGCTGTAAAGAGGTCATGACAGGTCATCTTGCTGGAATTTGTGAATATTTTACTTTAGGTCGAGGCTAACCCTGTACAAATGCGTTCTCAGTACTTTTATTCAGCGGTCATGGCGAACTCGATACTGGACTTTATATTAAAGAAGTTATTGTGTTCGTCACGTGACACTGACCAATCGTTGCAAGGTAATATATTTGAAAGATTTTATGAAATACTTGTACAACGAATTGGCGTGGTTGTAAATGTTTGTGTAGATTAACGAACTATTGTTCAAATCAAATGTTCATTGAACACAAAGTCATACATAATGAAAGTTACACATCAAAGAGCGAATTCAAGCATCCTTTACTGAACGAAAACAAGTTATGAGAAATTGTAAATTGTTAATCAGAGTCTTGAGACATACGTATGGCAGCAGATAAATAAACATTAAAAAATGATTGGAGTATTTTACTGAAGTTGTTGTTGTTTTATTTTTTTTGCTTGTGTTGAATGTTGTTCAGTAGTTTATGGTGTTGTGCAAGGTACTGTAAGCTCAATTAGCAGTAGCCTCCTTCGCAGCCGTTGTTTACGTCGGGCTTATTTTCCCTCCCCACCAACGTCTGCTGAACCGAGCCTGACATTCTATTCCCAATGTGTCTGAGTATCCAATCAGGAGGGAGAATAGAACCGACACAAACATCGACCGCAAAGGAGGTTCCGGGAGCTCAGCCACCGAAATTTAAAAGCCATGATGTGATTGGTCAGTTCCTGGAATGGAATGTCCGGCTCGGTTCAGCAGACGGTGGTGGGGAGGAAGGATAGGGCAGACACAAACAACGGCTACGAAGGAGGCTGGATTAGCAGCCGCTGTTCGGGAAATTAGCCCCCCTCCCCTCCCAAGGACACCGCGTACCCGAGCCACAGGCTGAAATTGAGCCTAACCGTAATGTTTCCACCACACAAAGTAAAAAGATTTTGATTAGCTGTAGACAAATTTTCGTCATTTTTCTGACAATTTCGACTTCTGTCTAAACTAACCAGTGTGAACACAAGAACATTGTGGGAGTGCGAGAGGCAGATTTGTAAAAGTGTGGGGGAGCGTGTGGAGCTCGTAAGCAAACATCAATGACCCTTTCTACTAGCCTCCTACGCAGACGTTATTTTAGCTCGTCACGAGGGAGGAAGGAAAGGATTGCGTGACGAGCCAAAAGAACGTCTGCGTAGGAGGCTACCTTTCTACTGGGTTCTTAACTTCTCACGGGTGACTTCAATAGAAGCTATCCAAAAGTTTTCAGAATTGAAAGTAATCGAAAGCCCTTCTCTGTTGGGATATGCGGACAGAAAACACTGGAAATCAAATAAGTTAGTTCTATCATTAAATGACATGAAGAGTTTGCATGAATGAGCAAAGGAATTGAATGCCACTCGTATAAGGGTTGGAGCAGTTTAATCGATATGTATTCTATGACCCCCTTCTCTCTCAAAAGGACACTAACTTTAAAGTTCCTTATTCAGCTTGCAAGTCACGAAGCGCAAGCAAAAAGATAGCCAAATCCTGATTGGCCAAGATTTGGAATGAACCCATTGCAGGATTTCAGTCACGTGGTACTAAACGCAATTCTGGGACGCAAACAACCCACAGGGACTAGACAAACAAAGAGCTTACATCATTTAAAATTGTTTGTTTGTCTTGTCCCAGTGGGTTGTTTCGTCCCAGCATTGTACCACGTGACTGACATCCTGCAAAGGGCCCATTATGGTGTATATACTGGTATATATTTTTCAAATAGATCAGGGATGTTCGAAAGCCGATTAACCCTAATCCAAGATTAAAAATTAACCAAGTAGTTTATTTCTCTATCCACGTACGTTGTTCAACGTTGATGTTCTGCAAAATTTTTGATTAGAGGACGTCAATACTGAAAAGCAAAAAGCAGCAAAAGAAACTTTCATCCAAAAGTTAAAAACTGCAACCAAAGTTTACACTAATCGTGGATTTAGTTAATCGGCGGCTTTCGAACAACCGGGCCTAGGGCTTTACAAGCAAAATTTTAGCCAACCTCGTTCCCAGGGCTTTTCTCCGCTTTCATGAGCCTCTGTTATTTTAGCTTGGGGAGCTTCAGTCCGAGTCCACCCGTCCAATTCTACTTACAAGAGGTCTCCGCTTCACAGGAAGTTATGAAAGTAAAGTTTTAATAGATACATCGCAAGGACCGCAGCTACGTCTGGTCTCCGCTAACGGAGAACACTGAGTGTCCGTAAGCGGAGGTTCGACTGCTAAAAGTTCCTTACACGGTGTCTAAATTCTTTCATAAAAAGATCCTTCACGTAAAAAATATGCGTGTTTTTCTTCAAAACTAAGAAACACCGGTTCCGTCAGGAAAGTGTTTGCTATGTAAAACATCGTTATAAGACAACAGAGCTTTACAGATTCAAATGTACCAAGCAGCGAGTGCACTTCCGCCTCAAACCAGCCTGTTCAAATTAGTTCCGTTCCACCGCCGCAGCCACCGCCCACTTCAAAGGGTCACGGAAGTGAAAACTACTTGATCTGGCATCTTAAACGAAGCCAAAACATGTCTCGCTTTCAAATTTGTTACAGCGTTAGCACAAACGTACTTGGTTGACTCCTTCCTTTTTGCTGAAATTTCGCAATGGTTTGAAGCAACATTATTCTCTTTACTGAACTTTGGACTGGTTTCTAAAGTAAACTAGGTCCCATTCCTCGGAGTTGTTGATCGCACCTATATAAGTCGAAAGACTACCGTAAACTTGTTGATCGCACCTATACAAGTCAAAAAGACAATCGTTAGTAGAAACGCAAACAACATCGGAGAAACAAGTTTATGAATGTTTTATTCATTGCTTTGCTGTGACAAGAAGTTTCCGCATGCAGGCTCAAAACATCTCAGCTTGGGATTCCTGTGGATTTCTTCCGTCACGTGGTATTGCCATATTTGTTAACTGGTTCTCAGCCGAGCGCGACATAATGGAAGAATGGCGGCCTTAGAAATGTTAGAAAGAGGGAAAATATACAACGCTTTCTTGACAAAACCTGCTGCGAAAACGTACATCTTCGTATAGAATTGCATTGTGTATACCTCTTCAAATGCAACATGATGGTTTTGTTGCTTGTGGACGCTCAAGTTTAGCCGCGAGAACGGTAAAAACTGAACGAAATCAACGACTTCGGCGGACATTTTTACATGAATTGTTCCGGCGTCTGTAATTATCTCGAACTTCATGGCAGGACAAACTAACGTGGTAGGAAGTTACTTCAGTTTCACTGGAGAGATTGTATATTTCATAATGCCATGATATTGAGCTTATTTTACCTTAATTAACCACAAAGTCGTAAAGCTCGTATTTACGTCGGAAGATTTCCCGATACAAATTTTTGATTTGTCAATTAGAAAGTAGCTATACACACCTTTTCGCGCTCTTAATGCTGTTATTGTCTAATTAAGGCTTGTTCAACGTAATTTCAGGGTATGAAGGCAGACCCAGAACTTCTATTTTCAAAGCTTGAACGAATTGGCAAAGGATCGTTCGGCGAAGTTTACAAAGGGTAGGTTGACTTACAAGTAAGCTTCATTTTTCTCTCTCTCATGCAAACAGCTTCCTTGTGGGGGCTTAATGAAGAAATGACCTTATTTCTTGGTGAAAGGTGTAGATAGTTGTTAGAAACAATAGATAGACTGCCAGCTACACAATGAACGTTTTATGTTTGCACAGCGGTTAGTAGGATTGATTTAGTACAGTTTGTCGTTTGGATGTGTTAACCAATAAGCTGATGTAAACAAGAAAAGTGTAGGTTAGCTTAAAGTCATTTTTCTCCACAGCCGGTTTTTACTGCTAAGCAAGAGCAACAGCCATTTTCACTTTCTTTTTCACTGCTGAATAATAGAAAACTTAGACAAAATGACTGTGGAGACACTGTGCTAACTTTCATGTTGCTTATGGAGGCCCTTAGACTCCATAACTCTATGGGCCTTATCAGACACTACAGAGTGGGTAAGCTATTTGTGTCTATGTCGTTCACAGTGATGAGAATGTAGTTTTATGCTCTGTGAAGCATCAACTTTTGCTTCTTCATAATTTCCCCATGGAAAGAAACTATTGTAGATAATATGTGATCTAAAATACATGTAATAGTTTCTCAAAATAGGTGTGATTCCATGGTCAATCACATAAAGGCCAGTGTCACCAAGGAAACGTTAGGTATTGAAATGCAATTTGATTCTGAGAAGCAGAAAATTGTTTGGGATTCTCTCAGGAACATTTTTGTTCTGAAACAAATGTTACATCTGCACAAGAATAGGGAAACATTTCAAGAAAGGAAATTCTTCCTGCTGTGTGCACACCATTACATGCAACTGTATGTATTACTGGATATTAAATCTGCATGTTGTTACATTTTCTGCCCTTTAATGTTCTATTTTTAGTGAGTTTACCAAAGTTGTGTAGTGGCAACATTAACAGGCAAGATAATGTTTGAAGCAAACATGTAATGCTTTTAAAACTGCAAAGATGTTTTGGGTGAAACCTTATCCATCGTCAGTTGCTAGTAACTGAATACGTTAGAGTGGAATGGTTAATAAGTCTATGAAGTGTCAGAAGAACAATAAGAAGAAGAAACATGAAACTTCCTGTGTTAGAGCACCTAGTTAATAGCAGCTTTTGCTACTAAATGTTGTCAAGTAGTAAGCCTTCAAAATATACCTTTTGTGAAAATTTTGCATTTAACCATTAAATTCCATTTGAAGGGCTGCAAAGTAGAAGCCAGCAACTATTATGTGCGACAGCCACAATGGAAATGATAAGCAACTCAGAGTAGTGAAAAAGTCAAAACCTAAAAGTGACTTACAGCAGTAGCTATTCTTTAGTGTATAATTGACCACCTTCATCGTGGAACCATCTTGAAAGCTAAATGGCAGCCCTAATTGATCATTGCATGATTAATGCATCAATGTTCAAAATTTATTGAGTTTTCCTAACAACTTTATATTACCCCATAAAAACACAAGGGCAAATATAACAAACAGTGACACTGAATAAAGAAAAAGGGGCATTGGCTTCCTAAAATAACTAGAGAGTTGAAGAACTACATGTAGGAGGCCAAATTATGTATGGTAACCTCTCACATTTGTCATATTTTTTTTGTCTGGGTGTCATTGTCTTTTATCTAGAAAGTCTTAAAAATCAATAAGAGATGTAATCTGTGATTAGAAAAACTAACTTCCCCATTACATTTAAAGAGATCCTTCCCCTTCAAAATTAATGCAGTACATGTACATGCATAATAACCATTTAAAACAATACTGCTTAATGTTTTGGATACCTGCGAAAAATTATGCTAAATTATAGCAAAGAGTGCATACATCATGGTGTTTGGGAATGTGCATCACTGCTTCCTGTCCCAATCATTCATGAAAAGAACTGATCAAATAAGCTAATGATGCACAGGTAAACCAACAAATGTTGACTCGTATATCATGCCATGTTGAGCACTGAAGTAGACCATTGAACAGGTTGAACGTTGTTGAATAGAACAGAACTGGGCTCTGGCACTCTGACAATGCATTGCACATTATTTTTATCATGGTGTTAACAAGTCTCAACACCATTCAAAGTTTGTTGATCAACAGATGTTGCATGATGGTGATCTGTGTATCATTCGCTATATAGATGCATATTTAGAAGTAAATTTTGGAAGCATTTATAGAGTAGTTTGAGCAGCATCACACTTCATTCATG
>JAEMWC010000128.1:710000-765000 GCA_016490735.1 Pachyseris speciosa
GATGTCTTGCTGTTGTGCAAACTGTTGTTTTGGTTTTGCACTTGGCTTGGCACAGCTGTACACTACCTATTTTTTCTGAATTTTGTAAAGGGCCTTCCTTATAAAGAATAATGGAGTAATGATCTTTGCTTAGAGATTAATTTTGTCAAGTTTTTGTAGGGAACAAAGTTATGGATTATAATGGAATACCTTGGAGGAGGCTCAGCTTTAGATCTGGTGAGCAGCAATAAAACTGTAACATTTTGTTAGAAGCGTGTGAAATGTAATTGAGTTATGAGTAGAAAATTAAATGTGACCTCACACGGGAAAACGTACACTAACGGCTATCCGTTAAAATGGGTAAAACGCACGGCTGAGAAACGGGTTTCAAACGAATATCAAAAGCGTTAAAACGATTTCCTAGGTCGTTTTAACGGCCAAGCACAAATTTTAAACGAATAGGCTAAATCGTTTTAACGGCCAAGAAAAATTTTCAAACGGATGGACTAAAGTGTTTAAACGGTTGAACAAAGCGTTAATTAAAGTATGGGTAAAAATCGTTTAAACGGCCGGTCATGCAAAACGTTAAAACAGATGGACAGGATGGTTTTAACGGCCGGTCATGCAAAACGAATAATTACGGAACAGTCATTTTAACGGCTAGTGAAGAAACAGAAAATAATTTCTCAATGCAGCCTGTATAATGGGCATTTTATTTAGCTGAGCACGAAGCACGAGACATCGAGCGCGAAGCGCGAGACACGAACAGGGAGCTCGAGGTGAGAGAAAAATAACGGAGGTGCTTACCGTAAAGATTGCCGTGAAACAAACATGAATAGCCGCAGTGTTTTCACTGTTTCTTCAATCAGTGCACTGGCAAACATTGGGAATTTTGTCATCTTGGTTTTCTTTAATGTTTGAGACAGTTTGTCACTCGGTGTAAAACATATATACAGTACGGCGAATATGGCAAAACGTTCACTCTCGTCCCAGTCTCACTCTGTACGTGACTTGTCAGTAACCACTTCGATGAACGCGTTGTCGATCGAGGTGACTACTCGACTGTCTTCTCTTGATTTATATCGATCCAAAAATGGCGTAATCTACTGAGGCGAATTTTGATCAAGGTGAGAATGACGAAATAGTATCGAAAGTCAAGAAATTTATGAGAGATGGTTGTGGATGTTCTCGAGGCGTCAAAGGTGGCCAATGTTCCCAACAATTTTCGCTGGAAGCTGTGCTGGTGAATGTAAACAACTGCATCGAACTCTCCCATACAGAGCTTGATTTAGTCGTATTGGCTAACATTCAAGCCTTCAGTGGCTTCGAAGTTATTGGCGAGAAAAGAAAGAGAAGTCCACGGTGTAATTTCCTGTTTCAATCCCTTCCTATTTGCAAGGAAATGTTCCGAAATCTCTACGCAATGAGTTACTCGCGGTTTCGCCGGGGTGTAGACAAAACGTGGACCCCCCTTCTGGACCCCTTAATTTTTCTGTTGGAAAATAATAAATGATAAAAAAAAATAGTCTTCGCTTTGGATTTCAACTTCGGCCGGTTCGTTGTTAATTACAGACAGTATTACAGTAATCGCGAACACTACTACCACAGCCAATCAAATGAAGAATGATCCTCACAGTTGCCATTTTCATCCCGCGAAAGACTTGCTTTGAATTTTGCTGACTTTACCTTGCTGATTTTTGTTGTTACCAAATACTTTAGAATTTTCTCGCAAAGGTTAAATAGAAGTTAAATCCACAAATTGCTGTTCGCCTTTCAACTGGCTTTCGGAGAATGTGAAAGTTATTATTTTTATCGTTGGCAGATCTATGTCACGTGCTAGGCAACCAGAGTGATCAAATTTCACTCCATGTACCATTCGGCGGATTTGACGGCTCTATGATATTTCAGAGCAACCTTTCGACTATAGTTTGTCAGCGTGGAAGAAATATTGCTCACCTTTTTGCTGTAGTGTTATTCTAATCCAAACAAAAAAGGATAGTTTTTGAGCTCATTTCACATTCTTCGAAAGCCAGTTGAAAGCCGAACAGCCGGAATGGTCTCGTCGGCTCGTGGTAAAAGACAAAAGTTTCCCTTGCAGAAAAAGTGAACAGCGCATCAAGAAAACTTTGATAAAACTCCCTACCTATAAAAAGAGAGTATTTCACCGTTTGAATCACCGATTTATCCCAAGTAGAACCCGAGAAATATTTTTTTCGGTACTTGCCGTGACATGTAAGAAAATAATAACAGCTGTCGGAATGGTCTCGTCGGCTCGTGGCAAAAGACAAAAGTTTCCCTCGCAGAAAAACTACACAGCGCATCCAGGAAACTTTGATAAAACTCCCTACCTATAAATAGAGAGTATTTCTCAGTTTGAATGATCGATTTATCACAACTAGCAGTGGAGAATTTTTCCATACTTGCCGTGACGCGTAAGAATTAAACGATAACAGCTGTCTAAGTGGACTTGTCGGCGATTGTCAAAAGATAAAACTTTCCCTTGCAGAAAACTACACAGCGCATCAAGGCAACTTAGATAAAACTTCCTACCTATAAATAGAGAGTATTTCGCCGGTTGAATGATCGATTTACATTCTCTAGAACCGTAGAATTATTTTTTTCGGTTCTTGCCGTGATGTTCTTTAGCTGTTCATCGATTGTTACTTGTCAGTCATTCCGGTATTCAAGGTTAGTTCTGTGACTGTTCGAACCCCTTACTCGCAGCTTCTCTTTGATTTTTTCTTTGCCGTTCAGAAGGATGTTGAAAAGTGCTTGCCGTTTTAACGGATACTAGCGATTAGCGTTTCAACGGATGTTCAGATTTTAATTAACGGTTAGCCCTTTCCGTTTAAACGAATGTTAAAGATTTTTATTAACGGACAGCTGTTGTCGTTTTAACGGATGCGAAAATTTTACAAACGGTTATGAAAGCTGTTCGAACGGTTTGATGTTACCGTTAAACGGTTTGCCAAATGTTTTAAACGGTTTTCATGAACCGTTTAAACAGATAACAAACGGATTATAAACGGTCTCATCCGTTTAACGGATAGCCCTTAGTGTACGTTTTCCCGTGTGAGGTCACAAATATTTTGACCACCTTTCAAGTACACATCTGCAACATGCTGTTAGTGTTGTGAGTTTATTTATGATTGACTTGGCATCTTCCTTTTCCAATCTAGATGAAAGCTGGTGCATTTGAGGAATTTTACATTGCCACCATCATTCGAGAGATCCTCAAAGGTCTGGATTATCTTCACTGTGAAAAGAAGTTACACAGGGATATTAAAGGTGAATGCAACTTTTGCACTCCTGCATGCTGAGCTTTTCATAGTAACATTTCAACTCAATGCAAATTCCTTCATTACCAGGCAAAATTAAGTTGACAATAATAATAATAATAATAATAATAATAATAATAATACCAAGGCTTCATAGCAGCACAAAGTAAGATATGGCTTTGATAAACCACACGATGATTTTAAAGTTCATTTTTTAATGAAGACATGTTTCGGATGAGACATCATCCAACTGGCATTTACCCTGTTTAAAATCAGGAGATTGTTTGGGGTTATACAATTGTGGGTCATTTACAAGTTTTCATGTGCAGGCTGTAGTGCCTGTTATGTTGGTGAAACCAACAGACATTTTGCCACTCGCATCTGTAAACATCTCTCCTCCGACAAACATTCCCACATCTTCGAACATCTGAGAAATTCTGAAAATTGTTGTTCCCTTTGTTCTGAAGATTGTTTTAAAATTCTCGACGCTGCTTCCAGTAGCTTCCAATTGAAAATCAAAGAAGCCATGCACATCCTCTGGGAGCAGCCATCTTTAAATTCTCAGGTCAAACACCTTAATTTATCCCTTTCTTATTAATTAGTCTCCTTTCTTAATATAAATAGTTTCGTTACCCTTAATTATTCTTGTTAATGTCTCACCTTGTCAACTATTTATTGCTCATTTTAATTTTATTCCGCACCGTACAACTGACGACGGATGATGTCTCATCCGAACCATGTCTTCATTAAAAAATGAACTTTAAAAACATTGTGTGGTTTATCAAAGCAATAATAATAATAATAATAATAATAATAATAATAATAATAATAATAATAATAATAATAACACCATTTGTATAGCGGATATATACAGAGCTCTATACCGCTTTACAGTTATAAAATAAATATCTAAACTAAATATATAATAATTTAAATTGAATTAAATGTGAACTTAAAAATCATCTAAAAGCAATTCCAAAAAGATAAGTTTTTAAACGTGGTTTAAACACTGCGACTGAAGGACTTAAATGTAGCTTAATTTCAGAGGGCAGATCATTCCATAACTTAGGGGTGGCAATTGAGAAGGCTCTGTCTCCATAAGTTTTTAGACATGCTTTAGGGACTCCCAAGAGATGTTTTCCAGCAGATCTTAAACTCCTTGGTGGATTATAGCGGACTAAAAGCTGACTTATGTAAGGAGGTGCTAAGTTATTAAGTGCCTTGTATGTTAGTAATAAAACTTAAAACACAATTCGCTGCTTCACTGCCATAAGGAAACAACTTGCGTAAGCAGCTCTAGGCTGTCGAACTACAAGGCGTGCAGTACAATTTTGAATGTGCTGAAGCTTGATGATCAGACACTTTGGTGACCCAATGAGCAGTCAGTTGCAGTTGTCTAGTCGACAAGTAACAATAATAATACTAATACAGCTTGTAGCTTTATTAAAAGAGGGAGACGCAATAACCTTTTAAAGTTTTCTAACTTACGGCACTCTAAATGAAATCAACTCTAAATAAATCAAATGTTGGAGAGGGAAAAACCGGAGTACCCAGAAAACTCAGCCCACTAATGACACCGAGTCCAGGAATTGAACTTGGGCCACATTGGTGAAAGGCAAGTGCTCTCACCACTGCGCCAACCCTGGTCTATTCTTACAAGAATCATTGAGGATGAAGTTGCAGTAAGCCTCATTTTTACATTACATGATGCTTGGAAAATATGTTGCAGTATTGCAGAAATACTTGCAAATAATTGTAGTAAGATTTAATTTCTGCAGTGAATTTAGCATCAGTGTGACTAATTTTTCAGTGTTGCATCATGGAACACACTAGCTTTTGCTAGAATGCTGTCATTGTACATTGTAGCTTTGTGTTACATTCAAGTTACAACCATTCTACATGCACATTGGTCATTACAATGTAAATGCTATTTTATTGAAACACCTCTCGCGAAACCTCCAAGGATTGAGACATAGGGGTGCTGTGAAGTTACATGTATTCATAAAATTATTATCAAGATTATTGATTTATTCTTGTGAAACTGTTGTGTAAGCTTAAAGGTAACTATATGTACTGTACCATCAAATTATTATGTTTGTTGTTCTCTGAGTGACCTTTTCATTTATCTTTTAGCGGCTAATGTGTTGATGTCAGAGAGTGGTGATGTCAAGCTAGCAGACTTTGGGGTTGCCGGGCAGCTCACTGACACATTAAACAAAAGAAACACTTTTGTAGGAACTCCATTTTGGATGGCTCCTGAAGTGATTAAGCAATCTGCTTATGACTCCAAGGTGATTCTTCCTTTATCCATTAAATGAAAACATCCTGAGTATCATAATTCATGAGAATGATTAGACTGTGGGACTTTGAAACACCTTCTTTACAGGGCAGTCAGTAAGGCCTGGATAAACCTTGGAACACCTGACCATTGTAGGATAGCATTTAGTAGTCTTCAGGGAAATGTTGGTGTGGGCTGGGTGTGACAATTTTCAGTAGCATTTGTAACAAGGCAGTGATGGCAGCACTGGAAGGATTCCCTGGATGTTAATTTGCTTACACTGTCAAATTAACCTTGAAAGGGACTTGGTCAGTGGAAGGTGGTTGGTCATTATGACGCAACATTGTATTCCATGGTAAAAGGGTCAGTGGCTGTGGCAGTCTCCTTTGCAACGGCACCCTAGATTAAGCTAGACTAACAGATTTAGCAGTTGTGTATTACTGACAGTGCATTTTGTCTGTGTTCTTTTGCAGGCAGATATTTGGTCTCTAGGTATTACAGCTATTGAACTAGCCAAAGGGGAGCCCCCTAACTCTGATCTCCATCCAATGAGAGTCTTATTTCTAATCCCCAAGAACAACCCACCTGAACTGACAGGAAATTTCAGCAAAGCCTTCAAGGAGTTTGTTGCTATGTGCTTGAATAAAGATCCTAATGATGTAAGTGAACTACGCATACAGGTGTATCTGTACTGTGGATGCAGCGCATTTTTTTAAATGGCAGTTTTTAAGATAAGGCAATTTGGCTCCAAAATCTAGACAGATAATTGGTATTTTCAATAATAATTATAATTATCAACAATATTGTTCAGCAATAGTGCCATTTGCTTTACCCAGTCTGTTAGGGCAGTGTATGTTGTGACAACTATTTTCTTGGTCATGACAACTCGATGGAAACTTACAATGTACACCAATCACAAAAATGGTTCAAGATCGCTGATTGTTATTATTTTATTTTATTGTTTTTTTTTGGTGGGGGAGGGGGTGGCTAATAATAGTCCAGAGTGATGCAAGTGGTTTTACCCCTTTTGTTTCTTATAACATTAGGCATTGTGTATAAGTGAGATTGTGATTAGTTGTCTGACAAGCTCACCTGTGAGCGTTGAACTGGAATAATCACTGTTGTGACACTGAGTGAAGAATTCAGTTCGTCTTTTTGCTTGTCTTGCAGTTGTTAAGCAAAGCTTCATATTATTCAACTTTCATTTTTGCAGTGTAACTGTTACTTCAATAATGCAGGTCATAAGACCTTTGGACACTTGTCAAACTCATGCAAACAGTAGCTAACTAGACATTGCTTATGTCTATCCTTGTAGCAGTAACTCCCATTCTCCATTTAGTGCCTTTTTCAAATCTCCCCTTCCTCCCCCCCCCCCCCCCCCCCCCTTTCTCAGACAATGTCGAACAATTCAGGCCCTGCATGGACTATTCTTTGTGGGGCCATCAAAACTCAGCATTGCAAAGGGCGAGAGGGTTGAGTTAGGAGTTGCAGTGATTTCAATAAGCACCGACATCCGACAAAAAGCATTGGCTACTTCAATCAGAGACGTCGACTACTTTTTCCCTAAACTGAAGTAATTAAAGAACAATTCTTTATTTTTTCTTTACTACTGTTGGCTACTTTGCTTCAACTCGCTACCTACTTCAAATTTTACTGAAACCCCTGAGCTGTCCTAAAACTTATGAACCACATTGAAGGCTGTTAGCTGTTAACGTGGCACTGTTTTTGTATCCCCATACAGCGTCCAACAGCAAAAGAGCTTCTAAAGCACAGATTTATTCGAACTGCCAAGAAAAACACATATCTAGTAGAATTAATAGAAAGGTACAAGAACTGGAAACAGAAGTGCCGAGATGATGATGATAGTAGCTCGGGAGAAGAAAATGAAGAGTAAGTATATTAATTAAGTGTGTATGTTGTGGTTCAATTTTATCCTTGGTTCAATTTTTATTTTCCTTTATCATTCACAAGACCAAATAAAAAATAAAAAAATAAAAATTGAACCAAGGATAAAAATTAACTACAACATGTCTTCCAATTTACATTTTTACTTGTAACCTACAGTATGGTACTGTCGCAGGAAACAAATGTTTCATGTATGTGTTGGTTCCTAACTAGGGATGGACAAATTCCAGAAAATGAGGACAACTGTTTTTGCCATTCCATATGCTAATTTTATGCACTCTGGACTCATTATTGTTTTCATAAATAATTGCCTCTTTATTCATAGTTCTAGCTACACTTTGCTGTGCCAGAGGAGACAACTGTTATTGTTACTCATGAAGTGCGTAGTGGCATCCTCATTTTAATAGTAATTTCTCATTATTTCAGAGATGGAGTTGGTTCTGTAGGTACTTCAAAGTGGATTTTTCCCCAAGAAAGAAAAAGCCCCTGGCCTATGGAAGGTGAAACATCAACAGAAAATGAAAATTCAACTGCAGCAGAATTAAATAACACAGATGCTTCTCATGATGTAAGTTTCCTTTCCCATTTTACCCTTTTACATCATCATTCTCATTATTATAGTACATGTACACTCAACAAAATTACTCGATTCTGATTGGGCGAGAGCAATACAATTAATCCCAAATTATACACCGTAAGAGTAGCTGATAAGTTTCCTTGGCAATTGCATGTGATCACAGCCAAACATGGCAAATTTGGATGTATTAACAAGTGAAATTGGACGAAAAGGTACATAAACATGCATGTTTAGTGATGCAAATCAGTTTGTGACATCAAATCAGGAATAGACCCATGCCCCTTACTAGCTTGGTCATGGGACAGATGATAAAAAGTCAATATTTGTTTTAAAAAGTGCAAAAATGCGCAATGTGTTTCGAAACAGGTGCAAAGATTTATTTAAGGTGACTCCTACCGGTTTCCAACATTTTCAAGCACTATATTTTCGGTGGATCACTACTACCAATCTTTATACGTTATTACCTTTAAAATGGTATCAAAGAAATGCCCCATGATTGGGGAACAAGTTATGAAACATTTTTCAACATAACAGGTTACCATAGCAACACCATAGCCTGTTAAAAACACCCCTTATTTTAGCTTTAACTGACAATAACTCAAAAACAAGCTTGGTGACACCCATTTTTTATTTTAGGAAAATAATTAATATAATATAAAAAAACTTTCTGCAAAGTTTAAAAAAATTTGGTGGAGCGGATTCAGAGCCACCTTAAATTTTCGAAAATAGGAGCCACCTTAAGTGAAAAAATATTTGGGGGCTACATACACTTAAACTCTGTCCTTGGAGTACCTTTGCTTCCTCAGAGCGCGCAAAAAGCACTATTCACTTGTGTGGTAAACACTAAAACAAAATATTCCTAATATTTAGGCCGTTACATGTACTTCCAGCCTGCAATATTTGAAATAATAGCCCCTGGCCCCTGCATGGAAATACAGTATAGTTAATCATACAAATCTGTCTCAATACAGTTGAACCTTGATTATCCGGACCTCGATTATCCGGACTTCTCGATTATCTGGACATGAATAAGCCACACCCGTATGTAAGCTGCACCTCCAATTTGGAGCCTTGAATTTTGAAATAAAAAATATATAAATACAACTAAGTTTGAAGTGCGAATGAGGTTCTATGGGTGTACAAACAAGAAGAAACAATTACGGTTTCGAAACTGACCACCGGTTGTTGTGAGCTTTCATATCAATATTAACTCCTCAGATAACAAATTTTCATTGGTCATACCTTTTTCTTTTCCGTTCACTATATCAAACTTAAGATGCTCCCTCGATGCATTTTTTTTTTCTCAAGATTATGACTGTGAAATTAATGCAGGCAATTGAAACTGTACAAACAGGTGCTTAGCAGCCAAGCTTTGAAATGTGGAGAGGAGTCTGGGCATCACATTTGAAACGGCTAGGCATACTCGCAAATCCAACTCACAAATATCTTGGTATTTTCTCATGGAGGAAGGGAGATTCTCTGTAGATATATACCACTTATGAAAAAAGCAATGATCAACAACAGCATGCTTTTAGTTTGATTTATATGTTTATTCAGTGACATCAAAAGAAGTTTTTATGAATGTTAATTAGGCCTCAGAGAACTCCAACCTCAGATGTTTCCGTAGATAAGTGGCACCCACAATTTTGACTTGTACTTCGCGAAAAAAAATTGAGGCCTTTACATGGACTTTTACCGTAGTAACAAGGTATGATGAAGATCCCTAGAACAATCATGATTTATTTTTAATTCAGGCCTTCAAAAGTGCATTTGAAAAAGTTTGTATTCCTTTCAAAGCGCAAATGTTTTAGACCAAAATTTTGTATCGCATTGAATGCTGATTTTCTATTCAGTTTTATTTTGCTTCATAAAAATTCACATTTTTGATTATCTCGACTCTCGAATAATCTGGACTATTTTCTCCAGTCCATCGAGGTTCAACTGTACTTGTAAATACAAGAGATGTTTTCTTGTACACTTGCCCTTAAGGTGGCTCCCACCCACCTGTTTCTAGCACTTTCCACCTCTTGTACTTTGATAGATCATCACTACCAATCTTTATAAGTTGTTATCTTTATAGTGGTATCAAACAAACACCCAATCTTTGGTGAACAAGTCATTAAAAATTTTCCACTCAATAGGTTACCATAGCAACAATATAACCTGTTAGAAACGTCCTTAATTTTGGTTTTAAGTTAAATAACTCAAAAACGAGCTTGGTGACCCTCATTCTTTTATTATTGAAAATTAATAAGTGCATCAAGATCCAACTTTTTGCAAAGTTTAAAAAAAGTTGTACCAGTGGATTCAGAGCCACCTTAAATTATCAAAAATTCAAGGTGGCTCTGAATCCACTAGAAGAAATTTTCTTTGACTTTGCAAAAAGTTGTATTTTTTTTATGCTAATTATTTCTCAACAATAAATGGGGGTCACTGAACTCATTTTTAAGTTATTGTGGCTAAAAGCTAAAATTAGGGGTGCTTTAAACAGGTTATAGTGTTGCTATGATGACCTATTATGTCAAAAAAAAGTTTCATAACTTGTTCACCAATGATTGGGCATTTGTTTGATACCACTATAAAGGTAACAATGTACAAACATTGGCAGCAATGATCTATCAAAATAAAGTGCTGAAACATGCTGGAAACCGATGTGAGCCACCTTAACCTTAACTGTATTTTTCTCCTTTTGTGGGTAGGCACCAAAGGACAAGAGCAAAGGAGAAAAGCCACCTTCAAAATATTTATCAAGTCTTTTATTACCAGTATTGACTAAGGTAAGATATTTATACTGCATCCATGGCAGTGCTTGTCAACTTCATAACACAAATTAATGTGTGACTCACAGAATTAGAACTTCAATGTCCCAGTCAAATACAAAATGAAGGGACCAAACAAACAAAATGAAAGTATTGATAGAATAGACTTAAGTCACTTACAAGCCTCAGCATAAAGTTGCTTGATGGGTCTGCTCATTGAGTTTTCATGACCATTTCAATTTGAACTATCTTCAGTTCCTGTGGCAACCATGAAACGTATTAAAGTCTTTCACAGGATGTACATGTACATGTAATGTCAAAAAGCGACACACAGTCTGTAGGCCAAATGTATGTGTATTATAAAGGGGGTCAGTTTCTAAAGAAACTATGGTGCTGCATTGGTGGGGATGTGGTGCACGAAAATTTGGTTTATCAACGGAGTTGATAATGTAAATTGACCACCATAAAGACGTTCAAAAAGCAGAGGTTTCGAGCACTAGCCCGTCATCTGAGCGCTCTGATGAAGTGCTAGCGCTCAAAATGTCAGCTTTTTTTTATCAACTCAATTGATAAAACCAAATTTTTATATATATTGTGCACATGTCATTGGCTTCCCCATGGTGCCAACCCCCGGGCCAACCAGGGGGATTGTAAAATCAGTCAAGCAAACTTGAGGAATTTCCCCGCGGCGTCGGGGAACCCCTCAAGACAAAGACCCCTGGATGAGGTGTCTCTCACCTGAAAATTCCCGTGACATCCTTTTCAAACTTGTGAATTCCCCCACCCCCTTATCTTTGATCATAAAACTATGTCAAGATCTTCCCCTACCCTGGGGTAAAGAATCCCATCCATCTCCTTGTATTCTGCCACATATCTCCCTGGTAGGCGCAGGGGTCGACCCCACGGGGAAGCAGATGACATGTGCATTATAGACCCTTGTGTAACACAATACGTGTATACTTATGTACATTCTTCAATCTTTTTCTTTTGGGCTGATAAAATCCGTTTTCCAGCACTTAAACGTTGATCACACAATGCGCGTTCACGGGGAACAACTTGTGGTTATTTGCAGAATTTAGAACCGCTCTCCAAACATAAAACTTGCAAATAGTTGAATATTAAGATGACGGTTTGATAGTAAACTATGGGAGTCACCAAGTTTGTGTCCGAGCTAGAGACACAAATGAGGGTCTTTCTAACGGGTGGCACTGTTCCTATGGTAACTTGTCATGTCAATAAACAGTAATTGAGCATTCATTTGTTTCCACACGCTTTCCGAACGTTTCAAACGTTTTATAAACAGACGTCTTTTTAACTACTTTTTATTGTTATATAGTTTTAATTCAGGGATCGCGTTAACGCAGAAATCGTGCATTTTTATGCAAACAAAATCTAAAAAATGCATCTTCCAAATTTTAATGCGTCCCAGGACGCAAGAAATTGATTAAAGAAGTCGCTCCACTTGTTTTGTGGAAATGTCAGTCGATTTGGTTGTTTGAGTAACATTTAAAATATAAGATTGAAGCGAACTAACATTGTGGCCACCGTATTGGATTTAGCTACGCAAAGGAGACTGGAGAATGGAGATGATTTCACATTTGGGAAACTACATTAGCTACCGGCATTTTATCGCCGGCGATGTGAAAAGGGTGGAAGACATAGTCGTTTTAGCCAATTAGCTAAAATGTTTTGATGGTTGCTAACTTAGGGTTCAGGCGATGATGTATTGACGATTTGCAAGGATTGCACAAAAGCTGGAAAGAACTCGTTCACAAAGGATGGAAAAATTTCCAACGATAGGCGCTTGTACATCACATGAATCGGGTGGATCACAAAAGTACAACAAACGTATTGCTTCATGCGTGACATTGAGTACCATTCACCTGTTAAAAATTCTTATCACATTGGAAAAAAATTGTGTTGCCACGCTTTAGTGAGCTATGTTTTAAGTTAACGTTGTCACAAGAGAAACAATGAATTAAACATTATTTAAGAATGAAAGTAATTTTCCAGTCACTCTTTTTTATAACAAAAGAACTAGTTTTTTTGTAAGAGTAGGTCATCAAGATTTTGAGACCCCCTCCAAAATGCTTGGGACCCCAATTTGGCCTGACATATGGGTGCAAGGACCCAGATTGAAAAATCCTAGTGCCATCCCTGTCTATATTGTCAATTTATCGTAGTTCAACTGTAATCCGGAACGTTTTTTGTTTTTGGAATTAATAAAGACCATTTACTTTACTTTAAGAGGTTTTGTTTGTCACGAGCGTCATTGGCTTTCGTTGTATCGGCGTTTCGTTAGACAAAGCTGATGACCTGTGTTGAATTTGTCAACATTTAAGATCGTTCACGTTTAGCCAACTACCATGAATTAATTTAGCCTAACAGGAAGTTATAGTCAACTTGATTATCATCTGTCTTGTTTCAGCTAAATACTAATCACAGTGGTAAGGGACATTCAATAGAGCATCTTATTGACGCATTCAAATCAGTAGAGACGTCCAGTCCAGGCCTCACCGATGGCTTGGTAGACAAGATTGTCGACAATGTCAAGCGTGCTAAAAGGTAAGGTTCCTATCGAACCGCTCTGCATAGTGAAACACACAGTGCCAGCTGTATAAAAGATTATTTCGTCGTTGTTTAGTTCATTATCGGTGTCTTTATTTCTATCAAAAGCGATGAATAACGTCCTTTATTTGACAAAATTGGCGATCGCAGAGGGTAGGGGACATAGTTCTAATTTATTTCTTATACATAAAGAAATGCGAAGTTGAGCGAGCCGTAATTACGTATTTATTTGGGGCCGTATTTACGGAAGGGCCATAAGCCGTTAGGACTTACTAACGTATACCGTAAAAGCTCTGTTAAGCCCCCCGGGGGAGGGGGGGGGCAGCAAACATTTTTAGGTGTTGGAGTGTATACCAACTGGGCCGCATGAAGTGGATTTCGTAAGAGGAGAGGGACTAATTACAAAATCTCATGTCCCAAAAGGGCGGGATTTATTTTCAAACGGGGGGCTTATTAGAGAGGGGGGCAGGGGCGGGCTTAATGGAGCTTTTACGGTGCCTCTGGACATTGTTGGAAATACTTCCTATAAGGAAAAGTTTCGTATTCACGTTAACCTGTGTCACTAGTAAAAATCAACTTAACGTCTTGAAGATATTTACAGTGCTTTCTATGATACTGACACATTGTTGTGACTTTCACCTTGTTAATTTTGCAGGTGATAACATAGCAAGATTCATGGTTTCACACGATTCAGAAGAACAATAGTCACTCCATACAAGCCGCTTGTGAGCAGAGTTCTACTTTGGTCACCAGTATTAACTTATTTCATGTTTAAAGAAGCAAAACTTTTTATCACAGAACGTTTTAAAAAATTGTACAGTCTAGCGTAATGCCGCATTCCAGTTTTCATGTGGGCTCATAAACTTGATTAATCGTGAATACAACTATACATGTCTCACTCGGGCGATGTGGTCCCCTTTGTATGCATAACTTTTTCCGCGACACCTCCAGGGTTACATGAAAACTGACTGAAGAGCTCATAACGAGACTTATGAAACAAGGTGCGCAGGGGTGGCATCTTGTTAGGTTTCTTTTGGTAATTGGGCTTAGTGTTTTGCAAATAAATACTTATACGTGTAGTAAGAATAAATTTCCAACGATAAGCCAGCTTGTATATGAAGTTTTCTTCAGGACTAACTTTCGACAAATAAAAAATGTCTTCCTAACCTTGATTGCTTTTTAATCCAAAAGAACACGTCATCTGATCAAAGGCTCCTCTGAGACAGCTCATGGATGCATCTTGCTACATTAATTGCGATCTACACTTGACTAGAAATGCAATCTCTTTCCCAGAGTCAATCTAACGTATTATTCAAACTAGACAGGTCGTGATGTATTCTCGCCCGCACGCAACCTCCCATCAAAGAGAGCGTTGGATGGCACCCCGAAAGTTACAGCATGGTAACTGTACTTTGCCACAATTACTTTAAAAAATAATTTTTATACTGATCGTTTATTTAAGCCAAAGGATGAAGACTTTCTCAACAAGATTAAGATCGATGTTTTGGCGGCTAGATTTCAGAATACGCGGCCATTTTATTTACGTACCATCGAATAACAATAGCGTCCATGCCTCTGACTTGGAAAGCTATGTCAGACATACCGTGCCTGTCTCAGTAAAATCGGTCATATTTTTTTCCCAAAACGAATGCGTTGCTTGTCTAAATAGGTTTTTTTTTTGGTGGAAAAGCTCTGCCGGTTACTTTGATTCAGTGTAGCGATTGCGACGTTGTATGTTGTGTCAAACATAAGATCTTGTACATTATGCAAAAAGTTATACATCGGCGAAACAGGAAGACGACTAGGTGACCGATTCCGAGAACATCTACGTGATGTTGAGAAAGATGACAGAGACGCATCCAAACCAGTCGCTCGGCATCTTAATCTTCCCAGCCATTCCAAACAACACATGTCGATCTCCGGCCTTTCCTTACATCAAGGTACCACGGAAAGCCGTAAAAATCTCGAGCATAAATTGATCTTTCAAATCGGCACTCTTAATCCCTATGGTATCAACGGGCGCTTTTCATTCAATTAATTTATTCCTGTTATGTTACCAGGTTACCACCAATAGCATAGCTCCATTTTCGGTGTATAAACCATACACAACCCACAATTCGTCGATTCGCTCCGACGAAGGGCTAACGCTCGAAACGTGAGCTAATCGAATCCCTGTACGGTGGTTATCAAGTCCGTTGATTAACCAAATTTTCTTGAGCAAAGAGGATTGTGTGATACTACCAGGCGAGGGACAGAAGAAATGTCTCAAGTAAGTTAAATAAATAAATTAATAAGGATCGAGTGAGTGAGTGACATCAGATTGCCTCCTATACCTCAAGCCATGACTACGTCATCCATGAGCTAAAAAAGGAATACTACGTGAATGATATGAGACCGAGTGTCCGGTTCCACGTCACTGGTTTGACGGGCTGCGCTAGATAATCCAGCCAAAGCTGTCCCAGAAGAACGGTGTATTCGGTGTATTTCGAGTGAACCGTGTTCTGTTCATTCTGTTGTCGGGATCAGAGTAAACGGAATCTTCGGTTTATTCCGAAACAGAATAGGTCCTAAACGAACGAGAAAAACGTCAATTACGAATATTCACATTTCGGAATAGTACTAAAACTACGCGCGCAAAGAAAACGCGTCCGCCGCAACACGCCCCGCGTACACTGTCAATACAGAGATCGCTTTCTCGCTTACGGCAAATCACAAATATAACCGCGTGACTACGCTGGAATTATTTTGCATGGTTCCCATTGAAGTGTCACTTCTTTTACGAAAGCTTCAAACGAGAACCTGACAATTTGAAGTTTTTCGTAAACGTGATGCTAAATAATATACCTGAGCTAAAACTGATCTGAACACAACAGCGGGTTGAAATTAGCCGTGAATAAGTTTTTACACTAGCCTGGAATGCAACAGTGGAACACTTGTCGAGTGGGAGAACAAAACCTCCTGGTTTCCGGACCATTTTCTCCCGCCCCATGCGTTTTTCTCCCGACTCCCGCCGCTTCTCGTGTTGCTCCCATCCCCGATAAATTATTCTCTTCCGCCTCCCATTCGTTTTAAAACTCCCGCCTTTCCCTGTCCCCCCTCGCCTACCCTTCCCTCCCCTGATGCCTACACCACTCCAATAATGCTCTGATCTTAGCTGGTGTGGTAAAACCTCTTTTTGTTAGCTCACTTATGTCTTGATTCCATTCAGACGTCGCAAAAGATCTGAGCGATTCGGCAAGCCAAAATGCACAGGTGGAGCGTTTCATTCGCGTCACTACCGGCCATATTGGTTTACTGAAAAAAAAGAAAATATTGGCATAAAAATAGAGTGCAATTCCCAGAGGTTTAGTTTGGAACACCAACATGGCCGCCATGACGCCATGTGAAAACATTCTACAGCGGAAGTGCACTCAGATCCCTTCTTTCTCCTGATATTTTCTTTTCTTAGAAATCAGTGAACACCAAGGAAACGATGCAACATTTAATTTCAATTATTATAGCCCTTTTTTCTACATATATTTTAGACCTTTGGTACTCCGGTCAACATGGCGGCCGGATGCAAACTCAGGCTCTCTGCGAACATTTGTATATTTCTCTGCATTTATGTGTCTTTTGTAAACTACAAGTCCTTATATCTGCAGAAGAGCACTTTTCTAAACGACAGTGATGTGTATTTTGTCTCAAAAGTGAGCTGCAGAACTGAAATTGCGGGTAATTTACGTCAACAGAGGAATCCGTCCGGAGATAAAGAGATTAGTAATTCGCTCAAAGCTGTTATGCTTTGTAAGCTCTTTCATTGAGCCTGTTTCGCCCTAGCTCTAATTGCTCTGGCTGGCGATATCGAGTCTAACCCCGGCTACCAGACGCTAGACGACATAAGGAACACTCTTGGACTGAAAATTGCTCACTTAAACATACGAAGTCTCGTACACAAGACCGACTCTTTGCGCCTTGGGGGAATCGACAGTAAAACAGTGGACATTCTAACTCTATCCGAGACATGGTTGGATGGGAATATTTGCGACACAGAAATTAATCTTCCTGGATTCGTGTGCGTTCGTCAGGATCGCACTGGCATTATAGAGGGATATGGTGGTGTAGCTATCTATGTGAGAGAAGGTTTGGCTTTTCGCCTGCGGAATGATATTAATACTGGCGGTCAGGAATGTCTATGGATTGAGTTGATTAGAGACAAATTGCAAGCCAACACTCGTCTGCATGCTGCGCTTATAGAGCACCGGATTCTGACTTTCAGACCTTTATTTCTTCGCTACACGAGAGTATGTCATCTGTGGATCTGGAAAAATCGGATTTGGTAATTCTAGGCGACTTAAACGCAGACATGATGGCGAGTTCTAACTTGCCAAAAAGAGATAAACAAGAACTTCTTAACTTTTCGCGGGCCTACAACTTCACTCAGTTAATAAAAGAACCGACGCGCATAACTGACACCTCGCGGACAATGATCGACTTGGTTTTTGCTAATAATGAACACCGCATTGTCAAATCTGGTGTTGTTCCAGTACCGCTTAGCGACCATTTTCTGGTATTTTGCATAATTAAAGCTGGTATTACAACAAAGGCTAAGCCGAGAATACTCGAGTATCGCTCCTATAAGAATTTTAATCCGACTTTGTTTAATGATGATCTTAGGAATATTCCCTGACATATTGTTGAAAACGAGGACAACGTCGACGATGCCTTGTTTACGTGGAATAAAATGTTTTCGGAGGTTGCTGATCAACACGCACCAGTAAAAAGAAGGCGTGTCAAGGGAACACCTCTTCCATGGATGAACAGTCAAATAAGTGATACTATCAAAGAACGTGACTAGGCGCATAGAAAGGCGCGAAAATCGAACTCGGCGCGTCATTGGTCAATGTATGCAAAGCTTAGGAACAAGGTTAATGGCTTAGTACGAACTGCCAAGTCTAAATTTACTGTGACATGATCGAGGAAGCCAAGGGTGACTCAGAAAAGGTGTGGAAAGCAGTGAACGAAGCATGCAATCGGAACTCATCTTCAGAGTGTATTCAGTGTATTATCCCTGGTGGTGTTCAGCATATAACATCCCAATCCATTGCTTCTTCAATGAATAGCTTCTTTGCTTCCATTGGCCGAATTCTAGCAAGTAGAATACAGACTTCCGTCTTGAATTTAAATTCCATTTCAAAACACCCGCTTTTTCAGTTCGAGTTGACTGAATTGGATCAATCATTTGTGCTTGAGCAGCTTTTGTCATTGAAAGCAAACAAAGCGATTGGTCTTCATAAAATTAGCGCGAGACTTCTTAAAATCTCAGCTCACACAATTGCACCATCTGTTGTTAAACTTTTGAATCTTTCAATTCGCACTAGTCAATTTCCCAAATTGTGGAAATGCGCGAAAATCACGGCATTGTTTAAGTCAGGTGACAGGACTAACGTTTCCAACTACCGCCCCATCTCAATCCTCCCTACACTAAACAAGATTTTGGAGAGAGCGGTACACTTGCAGTTGTATCAGTACTTGATTACCAATAATTTATTGTCCAACAAGCAGGTTGGTTTCCGGAAGGGTTTCTCAACTACAACAGCTTTGACCTCATTTGCTGATGAAGTGCTCTTAAACATGGAACAAGGAAAGCTTTGCGGGGCCGTGTTCATCGATCTAACCAAGGCATTTGACACGGTAGACCATCAAATAATGTTATGCAAGCTATCCGAGATCGGCCTTTCTGAAACAGCTCTTCATTGGTTCCGTTCTTACTTAACTGGTAGACAACAGCGCACCTCATGTGGAAATGAGTTACCTGAGGAACTTCCAGTCACGCATGGGGTGCCACAGGGTAGCATTCTAGGGCCTCTGTTGTTTGTGATTTCATAAATAATTTGCCAAATGTGCTTAACTCCTGCTACGCGTCACCTTATGCAGACGACACTGTGATTTATTGCTATGGTACATCCTCAAAGGAGTTGAGTGATAAGTTAAATAACGATCTACTGGGTGTGGCGAAATGGTTTCATGATCACAGACTGACTTTAAATTTGGACAAAACTAAATGCATGCTTATCGGTAGTAATAGGAAACGCGAAAGCAAAGTAGATTTGACTCTTTCAATTTTAGATCATAGTATAAGTAATGTTCGCAGCTTTAAATACCTCGGTATACATATATCTTCGGATTTCACATGGACTGATCATATTGAACACCTAACTGGGAAAATCAATCAGAGGCTTGGGCTTCTCAAGCGTATAAAGCATTTATTGCCTTTCAGGGCGCGTCTACTTTTCTATAAAAGTCTTGTCATGCCCCTTTTTGAATATGCTGATCTAGTATGGGGCGATAAACATAATATTACCCTTATGTCTAGTTTGCAAGTTTTGCAAAATAAGGCCGCTAAAGTTATTTTAAATAGACCATTGTTCTCATCCTCCACTGAGGCATTAGCCGTTCTCAAGTGGCTGCCTCTAGAGAAAAGGCGATTTCAAAGAAGGTGTGTACACGTATACAAATGCATCAATGGCCTAATTAATCACGATATGGACTTGATTAGACAAGACGTACTTCATAGGCATAATACACGTAACAAAGGCAATTTTAGATTACCACGTGTCAAAAGAAATTGGGGGAAGCAAAGAACACAATATCATGCCGTTTCCGATTTTAACTCCCTTATTCAGACGATCAAAGACTCAAGGAATGTAAATAGTTTTAAACGTAATGTTTTTAAGTTTTTAATATAGCTACTTACGTTTAATTTTTATTTATACTTATTTTTAATTTTTTGTGCATTTTTTGTATCTTTTTAATCCCTTTACAATTTTATAGCTTTTTTGTTTTTACAATATATATCTAGTTTTGAGGTCCTTTTTGAAAACCATATCTTTGATGAAAAAGTTTCCTCATATTTAAAAAAAAAAAAACCTTTAGCACCATTAGTTTAACATGTCTTAGGCAGGATTCTCCGTCGGTTTGTTCCTCGTGATCGTCACCGCAGTCAGGTTCACCTCCTCCCCTGCCTGAAGCGAAAACAAACGACCAAATAAGAAAATAATTAAAGTTTGTTAGGGATAACTTTCTTTTTGCAGTAGCTCTCCTTTTGATGGTTAATCCCTCTGTGGAATTGAGGTCTTTTTTAACTGGTATCGTTTTAGAGTATCTTGTGCAGTGAGTCATTGATTAGCGACATGGAGTGGCTACGAACCTGAGAATGTGACTGCAACATAAACGATCGGTCTGCCCTTCGGAAAATCAAGAGATAAAAAATAATAAACATCCTTGAAAATGTTATTCCATTTCTTTTCAAGCTCATGCATGAATCATTTGTGCTTTTCAACCCTATTTTGTGTTATTTAACTTTGTTTCTCCTTTTTTTACCTTTGTCGCGCACGACCTTGGATGCCCCTGGATAAATGAAAAGAAAGATATTAAGTCGCTTTCTCGAGGGAGAAGCAAACCATAATTTCCACAACACAAGAGGACCATGAAAACTTACAAAGTTGGGCCAATTTTTTCAAGGTCCAATCCATTTCAATCCTTGTCATCACTAGCCAAAGAGGTTTATTTATAGTTTTGACATTGAAAGTTTTGGCAAACTGGGAAAATAATTTTAAACAAAACTACAGTATTAGGTTTGGGTTTCCTTTGCTTCCAAAATCTTTTGGTTTTTTTTTACCTTTTCGAAGTAATATTGAAAATTCGCGACATAAATCCTTTAAGAAAAGTAGACCGCTAAATGGAAATTCTACATCTTGCCATTACTTACATATAGGAAGTTTGAGTTATAGGCAAATGAGCATGATCGTTGTCCTCGGTACACTGTTGCCCTGTATTTGTGGGTTGGGAGGTATCCTGTTGGGACAGTGTAATGATTATTGATTACAAGTCAGGTGTTTACATTGCCAACTTTTACAAGTAGGTATTCAATAGGTATTTTATAGGTATTTTTTTTAGTAGATATTTAATCTTATATTTGCTCAGTAGCCTAAGCAACGACGACGGCAACGGCAACGAAAACGTCATTTCAAAATGTAACTTCTCGTTATTGTAACTCTTTCGCGATTTTTCCAAGTTTTTTAACTTGTAAAATGTGGGCAAACCGGCTATCCTGGAGCTAAATTAGTAAAAACGGCGTTGAAGTTGGGAAAAAGAAAGAAGAGTTCACCGTCATACGGTCACGTTCTCCACAAAACCTAAACTTTGGTCATTTCACGTTGTTGTTTTGCAGAGGATGGCAAAGAAATGTACCAAAATGCAAAGCGCACGTGCAGAGCGATTGGTTTTGCTCATCATGTAAACCTACAGGACGTATGCATGCACGTTACGTCATTACTGCCATGTTGGTGTACCGTGAACAAAAGATTCTCGTTAGCTTCTTTTGTTATTGTCCACCAACATGGCCGCCAACCCATTGTCATTCGAATCTCTGGAGACTGGTAGCATACCCTCTATTGCTTTGTGGCGTTCTAGTTGCCGTCGCCATCCTCGTTGCTTAAGCTCCCTAGTTTCGAATTACTTCTTTTTATAACTCATAGTGTTAGCAGTAATGGTATTAACGTAAGGTTTATAGGTATTGGAAAATGTAGGACAGGGGATTTTTATGAATTCCCGCAGGAATTTGGTACGAAGACTAGAAAACTTTGTTCTCTCAAAAGGCAGTTATTCACAAATATTCACATGGTTTTTGAGGTTCGAATCGTGAGTGTGTTGTATAATAAACAACATTAGAAATTTTCACAGATAGTGAATTGATCGTTTTCAACTGTTTTTAGTGTTCTTCAAACGTTGTGTTTACTGTTAAGAAATAGGTGGTTGCAATAGCAAGTATGCACGTTACGTCATCACCGCCATGTTGGTGTACCGTGAACAAAAGATTTCTCATTAGCTTCTTTTGTTATTGTCCACCAACATGGTCGCCAATCCATTGTCATTCGAATCTCTGGAGGCTGCTTGCATACCCTCTATATCGTGTTCACTGTATAATTGTACCCCCCCCCCCCTCCCCGCCCCCTTCTGAATGCAAAAGGGTAAAATCTGGAAGCAGAAAGAACCTGAATTGTTTTCATAGCGCAAATGTTTTTCACACTGAGTCTCACACTGTTGCTTAACTAACTTGATGGCAAATGAATAAAGGGGATTAGTTTCTAAAGAAACTGTGGTGCTGCGTCAGTGGTGGAGTGAAACACGAAAATTGGGTTTATCAACGGAAATGTTAAGGTAAATTGACCACCGTACAGGGATTCGATTAGCTTACGTTTCGAGCGTTAACCCTTCGTCAGAGCGAATCGAGGAATTGTGGGTTGTGTATGATTTATATACAGAAAAGGAGCTACGCTATTGGTGGTAACATGGTAACGTGAAAAACAGGAATAAATTAATTGAATGAAAAAAGCGCTCGTTGGTATTCGAGCGTTAGCCCTTCTTCGGAGCGAATCGAGGAATTGTGGGTTGTGTATGATTTATATACAGAAAATGGAGCTACGCTATTGGTGGTAACATGGTAACGTGAAAAACAGGAATAAATTAATTGAATGAAAAGCGCTCGTTGATACCGTGGGGATTAAGAGCGCCGATTTGAAAGATCAATTTTTGCTCGAGATTTTTATGGCTTTCCATGGTACCTTGATGTGGGGAAAGGCCGGAGATCGACATGTGTTGTTTGGTATGGTTAAGGAGATTAAAATGTCGAGCGACTGGTTTGGATGCGTCTTTGTCATCTTTCTCAACATCACGAAGATGTTCTCGGAATCGGTCACCTAGTCGTCTTCCTGTTTCGCCGATGTATAACTTTTTGCATAATGTGCAGGTTATGCAATAGATAACATTCGCGGAGGTACACGTGAAACGATCAGTGATCTTAACAGATCGCTTAGGGCCCGATATTTTGTCAGTGTTTTGTATGAAAGGACAAGGATCTTTCAAATCGGCACTCTTAATCCCCACGGTATCAACGAACGCTTTTCATTCAATTAATTTATTCCTGTTTTTCACTTTACCATGTTACCACCAATAGCATAGCTCCATTTTCTGTATATAAATCATACACAACCTACAATTCCTCGATTCGTTTCTGACGAAGGACTAACGCTCGAAACGTCAGCTAATCGAATCCCTGTACGGTGGTCAATTTACATTATCAACTCCGTTGATAAACCAAATTAACTTGATAGCAGTTAGACAGATTACACGTATTATACACTGACAAGCATATTAGTTCAAATTGTACGGGAAACAATATTTGGTTCCCAATTTTAAAACCTACGGTAAAGTTCCAAAAGTAACGACCTCCCGAAAGTAGCGATAAAATTTCACAGGTTTCAGCAAATCCCAGGAAAGGGAAGCAAACTAAACAGCTTGTGTAGTCAAATGTATTTTATTGTTACTGAACTCGCCTGGTCATTTTCCTTTTCCAAGCTGGACCTGAAGCCATCATTTTCAAGGAACCCTTGGTTAGAAGCCATTTCTGAAAAATGAAAAACAGTGTTTCTGTGACGTAACGAACACGAGCACGCGTTTTTCTATTCCAGAAAGTGTCTTCGAGGACTATTTGATACCCAAAGGGAGTGTGGCCTTTGTGAGGCTAGGCTGAATCTAATCCATGTGCTTTCTTTCTTTCTTTCACGCCGTTTGCCGTTTGCCGTTTGAAAAGTAGGCGATAAAAGTGAGGTCAATATTAACGGTATTTCTGCGGCCTCTTGCTGATATTACATCCTATCACAATCATCTTCCGTTCGAGGTCACTCTTTTGTACGATTATTTGTCGAAAATGATGATTTTTAAAAGCGTTCTCTAAACGACAGTTTTTTTTATTTATGGAAAGCCCTCTTCAAAAGCATTACCTACCACATACTTTCTTCATGATTGCAAGTTATATTTTTGCGCGTTGAAGCTATTTATTGGAAGCATTCAGTGTTAGAAGCGTTCTTTAAGCTAGTTATTTTTCTGATGGAAAGCCCCCCACGGGGGGGGGGGGGGTGTACTCCCATAAATTCCGGATAGGTGTGTGCCGCGAAGGGTCTTAAACCCTGATCCCATTTAAGGATGAAGCAAACTAAAACTGATACCCTATTTATACTGTACGCATTATTCGTTTAGCTGGGTATTTACGCACTGCTATTTTAACTGAAACAATTTAGGCACCCTGTCTAAAGATCACACCGGGAACACTATGCCAACATGGGCAAAAATGATATCCTACTTAAGGATCGAGAACCTTAAAAACCATATCCTATCCCGCGGCACATACCTATATAGCCCATATGTGGGAGTACCCCCACCCCCCGGAGATGGAAAGCCATCTGCTTAACAACTACCCTCCAATTCGTTTCATATTATTTGTATATTTGTGCGATTTGTGCTAAAATTTCTTTGTCGTGTCCATTTAGCCGTGTGAAAATCATCTCAGTGTTCATTTTGAGTTTGTTGTTCCACTCTACACACATTGCGTACATTTGAAGGACGTAACTAAGCGATGGACAAGGAGGAAAAATTGATTTCTACTGGTGAGACGAGCTAGGGAAAACGTTATTTATTCAGAAATAGGAGTTAAATTGGCTGTGTTGTAATCTAATACTCTCCTGAGCCAATCAGGTGAGGACAAAAGCTAGTAACTGCCCGATATATTTTATACGATAGTATGGAACACTACAACATTTTAGAAAGCGAAAAGTGAGGTCTGTCTCAATGTAGCCTATCACTGTAGTAACCAAATATCTAGAATTACTAAAAATATGTGTACCTCGATGTGAAATGAAATAATTGAAATGAAGATAGCGAAGGTTCTTTGAATGGTGCTACCAAAGCAAAGATTGAGCCCAAGCATTAGCAGCCATGGACAGCTGTTTCAGCCTTGTTAGGCCTCATCAGCATGGCATAGCTAATGCTCAGGCTCAAGTACCCACATATCCATAAAAGCTTTACGTTTTCACTGCTTGTTTTATGGCCGAAACAGCTGTCCATGGCTGCTAATGCTTGGGCTCAATCTTTGCTTTGGTAGATTTAAGGGTTAATGCCCGCTACCATGTGGCCTTAGTGCCTTTAGAGTGGCTTCAGCTTACCAAATCACATTAATTTGTGAGGTATATCCTTGTCACTCCAGCCACATCCCACAAGCTTTACGTTTTCACTGCTTATAGTGTAAAGTACTCGTGGGAAAGAAAATAGACGAAATGGCGTTAAAAACGGCTAGAAGGTACAAGGAGGCTATGGAAAAAAGGTAAGAAGGCTTCAAAGGTTATATTTTGATTGATTGCAGTTACTTTCTCGATGCTTGCGTTGTCGTAAGCTACGGTACGGCACGAGCGCTTAACATTCGAGCCACAATTGACCAAAGTTCGCGTGATAATGGAAGGAATATCAACTTCAGTTGTGTAAAAGGCAACTTATTACGGATAGACAAACGAATAGACTTCATACTGAAGAAAGATTTCATTGTATTTCTTCGAAATACATATGAGAATTTTTACTGTAATGACCTTTAAGCCCCATTCCACACATAATACACTAGGGCTGCCTGTGGTTGAATTCGAAAAAAATTCGTAAGTTGTCGAACCAAAATATGGTAGTGGTGGCGTAAAAATTAATTTCACGAGCAGAAAATTTCTACTCACCTCTTTCCAAGTACTGTGAAAAACGAAAGCTCAAGTTGCTTGCTTGCTCCGCTTCCCAACGATGCGCATGTGCATGTGCGATGAGTTTCACGCATCTGATTGGAAATTAATATCTGCTTCAGTTGGCGTTTGCGTCTTGGCACTGCGCAAAATTCAGGGAACTCGTAAGCTTCGGCCTCGATTAACATGGCGATTTTTCACCCCACGATCCAGTTCTCTTTTCCGTACGATACATTTAAATTTGCATTTCCTTGACTTGAAATGTTTTGCTTTCACTGAAATAGTTACTTTTTGCAGCATCCTCGAGTTCCTGCAAGTTACCTTCGTTAGTTGTCGATGCCTTGCCCTTTCGAGTGGTTGCTATGACGTTTTAGTCATAAACGTGCTTTCCCCGTGTTTAAAAGCGGCATGAGTCTTTGCCACATAGAATTCAAATAAATAATCCTTTCGGAGACCTTCATGCCAATCGATAGATAAAGAGTGGACACCGAAAACCGCCAAAACTGATACTTAGAGCCGAGATCAATATGGGCTGCCGTTCCTGTGGGTTGAAAAACCATTGTTATGTGATTTTGTTCACTAAACAACTGATGCATCGCAAGATTCTGTTTCAAACTCCTTTGTCGATAAGTTCGATGAATTCGATACGGCATGAAAAATTCCCCATCTATTTCTTTGTGATATGCCAGCAGCATCCTCCAGTCCTCTCAGACCATAATTTTGACCTCTTCCCACCTTTACGTAGCCTCTGTAAAGATAAAATAGTTTACTTAGAATGCAAACATTTCAAAGACAAAATTGCAAATTATTTCCCAAAAAATAAACTGTAGTTCTACTTACGGTAAACGACATACCACGAATGCTCGGACGTCCAAGCAAATCTAGTCAGTTTTGGATCTTTTCGATTCACAGTTTTCGTGTTCCTAAAACTTCAATCACCTTAGTTTTGTGAGCATTTAAACACGTATTTTCCTGCTTTTGTTTGAATGCTTTCCTCAACATAAACTGATCCAATCAGTGAATTCAAAGCAAAATATGATTGTGCCACATGAGGCCCCAACTTGGAAACCATAAGAAGATTGGTTATGATCGGAAATGACTGTTCTCGTTTCAAAAACTCAACTGTAGGAAAAATCTGACCAAAACAGCTGAAAACAGTTAAAAGGACTTAAACTTTCTTGAAAGTCGTTTTCGTGTTATTTTGAGTATTAGCAAAAGTTATATAAGAAGCCGAAGAATTCGCCATCAGTCCGAAAATCGTGTGTGTGTGAATCAAGAATCACTTGCTGTATGCAAATTAGTCATTGTTGTGATCTTTCTTGGCACCGTTCTCAAAATGTTTATCTGGGCATCAGCTACCCGAGAAACTAGAAGAAAATGTGCTTCATTGTTAACCAAGATTTTTTTTATATATTTCCTTCCTGAGTGGTTTCCGAAATTAAAAACGATCAAGTGTAACAATTACTCAAAACCGATGAATAATTGAAAGGTCTCGTAATTCCCTATTCCATCTTCCCTATTTCATATTACAAGAATTGGAATCTTAATTGAAATTATACGCACTGTTTTTAGTGTAGAAGGTCGGAAGAATGTACCATTGACATTAAATGACATGAGACTTAAGCCAGTGGCCAAAAGCAACTCGTTCTTACCTGCTGCGAATAAATCCTTGGAGGTGGATCGAACTGATTTCAACTTCTCTCAGGTTAGGTTTAACGGCAGGGTTTCCTTGCCTCTTTCTTTCTCCTTTTTCCGGTTTCTTTCTCATTCCTCAGCACATTGAGAAGAAGTTTTTCTTGGCAGAAAAAAAATTGACAAGTTAAAAAAATAGAAGCATAAATCGCTTTGCCGGCATGCCTGAAATTAGCTGCAAACTGTAACTGATCGGGCTTTCAAAGTTTAGCTTGCTTTTCAAAACTATCGAACTTTTTTTTACGGCCAATAGAATCTTATCTGAGTGTGAATGATATATGAAATGAATCATATATGAACTGCGGAAATGAAGTCAAATGAAGAATGATCCTCGCAGTTGTGAACGCAATTTATGCAATTGCGAAAAGAAGCCTGAAAAAAATTCAGGACTTCAACGAGGTTCGAACCCGTGACCTCGCGATTACCGGTGCGATGCTCTAACCAACTGAGCTATGAAGCCACTGACGTTGGGAGCAGGTCAATTGTGGGTTCATATGTTCCCGTGAAAGAAATGAGTGTGAATGATATATGAAATGAATCATATATGAACTGCGGAAATGAAATCAAATGAAGAATGATCCTCGCAGTTGTGAACGCAATTTATGCAATTGCGAAAAGAAGCCTGAAAAAAATTCAGGACTTCAACGGGGTTCGAACCCGTGACCTCGCGATTACCGGTGCGATGCTCTAACCAACTGAGCTATGAAGCCACTGACGTTGGGAGCAGACCTGCTCCCAACGTCAGTGGCTTCATAGCTCAGTTGGTTAGAGCATCGCACCGGTAATCGCGAGGTCACGGGTTCGAACCCCGTTGAAGTCCTGAATTTTTTTCAGGCTTCTTTTCGCAATTGCATAAATTGCGTTCACAACTGCGAGGATCATTCTTCATTTGAGAGTCTTATCTATCGATAAAAACGTTACAGTCTGTCGACTGAAAAACTAATACAGAGAGTATGTCCGATTCATGGTATGTAAGACTGTCCCTCCAATCGCCGTCCACGCTCCGGTTAGGGAATGTACTCAAACAGATGCTAATTAATGGTTTGATTCTCTCAGTGGAACTACCTGCGATAAACATTAAGATCATTAAAGGTTTCAGAGTAATGTTAATCATTCTGTGACTTAAAATAAAATATTTAAAGGGTTAAAGTGATGAAGAGGTTATTCTGGCTGATTTTATGTCCCACTGTACCTTGACAACTATCATTTTTAACCTCAGTTCTTTTTTGGTTTATCATCATAAATTTTGTCAAGCAAAAGGAAACTTGTTTGGATTTGTCAGGAAAAGAATTTTAATTACCCACTGTTTTCGATTTAGCAATAACGTTACGATTAGTCCGAAACGTTATTGTGCGGTCACTTTTTCTGAGTGCTACCCACCAATCAGCAAAGTCAAAATTGTGATTGATCGTATTCATTAAATATGGCAAAGAGTGAGGGACGAAATCAGCAGGTATAATTTGGCTTCGCCTGTAAAAGATTCCCATTTTGTGCAGTTGTTTGCTATATAAAGGATTTCAATAAAAATGAGAGAGGAAACTTGTTTGGATCTGTTAGCAAAAGAATCTTTGTTACCATTGTTATCAGTGTATCAACAATGTTACAGTGTAGGAGTATTCCCGAAATGTTATTGTGCGACACCTGGGTCGCTGGGAGGCTTTGCAGATGCAATATCCATGTCGGGCTTCAAGCCCACACAATGCAGAAGACCGTGCTGTTGGGCTCAGCCCGGATCTTGAGACAAGTTTGGATTGCTGAGGCTGCTTGTTGCAGCTTGCGCCAGAACCTCCAGCATAACATTGCTGTGATTATTATTGATTATTATTATTATTTTCAGGATATTATCAATTATTGGGCGACTCCGTCGTCGTCGTCGTTGTCGAAGGTACCCGCCCATGAGCAATACCGCTGGCCATGATTACCATGAGGAAAACAATTCATGGGTTCCTGTAAGTATGGTCCTCCGCTTGGAGGGCCCTTCAGGCCATCGGAACTCTGCTATAAATAGTTCAACTTCTACTATTAAACTTTTTCCTCCTTAAAATATGATTTTCGTTCCCTATTACGAGTAAGTAACGTCTATAAAAATGGGTGGTCACCGACCTCCTTTCTTTGCAACACGACGACAAACGGAAAATTTCGGCTGACAAAGCCCCATGTCAAGGCAAATACGCCATGTTTCTAATGTGTGCGCACACAAGCGGGCGCTAAATGACCCCATAATTATAAATCATGCGAAGTAACGATGCGCCATGCAATTGTAAGAAATCCCCCTACGCTTATATTATTTGCCACTTCACTTCACTTACTTTACCGTGATTCAGCGTCATTTCATAAAACATAAAACAATAACGCTTTCGTTTAAGATTTTTTGGTGTAGACAGCCTATTGCCAATCCTGTAAAGCTATCTGCTAAATTAAGACCTTCCAAACAATACGGTAACCATAAAAACAATCAATCTTCGGAGGATATCGCGCGAGTAATCACGCGAGACAAGAGGGTTGCGTGGTGCGCAGAACGTATGCGCACTAACAATAGGAGGTACCGTCGTTAAGTCATATCCCTTTTGATTTACCCTAAGCTTTTAAATCAGGAGATATTCAGTCATTGCATTTGACTTGCATGTACTTAACTCACTACGCAATGGAAGCAATACGACGCGTTGTAGGAGTAGTTTCAGTACGCACGCTCATGGCATTGCAAATAATGCTGTTTAGCCATCGTTAAATTAAAATTTCCCCTCTGGAATGCAATTTTTATTCCCAAAAGAGCAGTTCGTGAGAAATCCTATTTAGAGACTACAATGTTTGTAAACAAGATTTTTGCTATATATACCTGAGCGATTGGAATCAAGTGTAAATTCTTGGGAGTACCGAAGCAGAAGAAAAAATCCAGTATTAGTGATGTTTCCAAGAAGTGCACTTGTCGAGGCATGAACCACTGTAAACAGCCATGAAGATAAATAAAGTACATGAATTTTATTCAAAATGACGCGAACATCGTCAACATATATATATATATATATATATATATATATATATATATATATATATATATATATATATATATATATTATATTGAAAAATAGAAAAAAAAACTACTCTTTTTATCCTGACAAGCCTGTTTCGTGATTGCTCACTCTTCAGGGGATTTTAAAATCCCCTGAAGAGTGAGCAATCACGAAACAGGCTTGTAGGGATAAAAAGAGTAGTTTTTTTCTATTTTTCAATATTTTGATCTACTTTAACGAATCGAGCACTATGCTACGGAAGAATCGAAACATAGTTTTCCTATATATATATATATATATATATTATATATATATATATATATTTTATATATATATATATATATTATATATATATATATATATATATATATATATATATATATATGGGGGGGGGGTAGCCAAACTTTTGTTGAAAAAGACGACTAGTAAATATTTTTATTAAAGAAGCTGGTTTGTGAGAATTGTTACCGTGCTTCTTTACTTGAAATAATTTTCATATACCACTTTCACTAGTGTTTGTTAAGTGCCTTTGTAGTTGCTTAATTTTTGAGAGATTCGAATTCTACACAGGCGGGCACAGGACATGAGTTCAGCATATAATAATTTTAGCTTTTTTTCACAGAAGTTGAAAGCAATAAAGTCCTGCATGTCGCCCTCCTCCATCTTCCTACAATTTATTACATAAATAAAATTTTATCTGTCTATATTCTTATTGATGATAAACGTTAACCTATCGGCGACGTTGAATTTTGACAGTTATTGTAAAAATAATATGATAGACAAGCAACTCAATTCCAACTTTCAATTACATAGTTGAGTCGAATTTTTCTTTGGGGGGGGGGGGGGGGAGGGGAAACGATTTTCTTTTTGCCCTAAAAATGTATCGAGCAGCCTCCTAGCTTGTCTCATCATGGTTACGAAATATTTCTTTTTAGGGTGTACCAGCCTATGTGTTTCTGTGTAAAGTTTCTTTTGATCGTTTTAAATTATCTTCCATTTGCATTGCCAAGGCGTAAATTGTTTCAATTCCATCTGTTCAATTTAACAGTCCTGATGCCCATCGGTTTCCAAAACGTTCGGTGTTTTAAATGAACTAATTACGTTTATGTAGACGTAAATTGTTTCCCGCCACCAGCCTGCTCTCCAGCCTCCCACGCAGTCGTTTTTTAGACTGCGTGGGAGGCTACCTGCTCTCCAGCGTATGCAGATTTTCTCTTCAAATTATGAAATTATGAAAACTTCTCGTCATAACTTAAAATGTGAAAATCTGTTTGAAAATGAACGAAAATCGAAAAACAATTTTTTATCATACCTCACATACAAGCTTTGCGCTCTGTGACAACTCTGAGAAAAATAATTTCCCTGCAAGCAGAAGTGCGTGTTAGAAAGTAGAATATTAAAACATCGAACATATTACAATAATATATAATTTCAATGTTATACATAATGTATCTTAATATGTAAAATAATAAATTATTTATATAAAAGCATGCAGAATGTTTGAAACTCATGTTCTCTTAAGTTAGCTTGGAACCCCAAAATTAATTAACAGGAGTGTTTAATCCTCCTGTAACCCCGTCTGAACAACAAGAAGACCGTCTTAAAATTGATGGACTGATTCAGGAGACAATAATTATTACCACAACTTTTTTTCTTGCCTCCAAACCATATAAAAAGTTGTAAGAAATATACATCAAATATGTTCATTGGCCGGTACTACATGCTGGCGCTGCATGGAAGTTGATGGTATATAATTTTCATGTGATATTTTATGCTTAGCAAGTTGTTTACAAGTGGTATCTAGTTAAAAAACAGAACGCCGAGAACATTTCCGAAAGTCTTTGTCAGATATTTTAAGCCATTGAATGCTAAAACCAATAAAGACGAAGACGAACATTTGAGTCAGAACAAAACACATTAAATATATACAGAAATGGCCGATCACACGTAACGTGGCATTCCTTGACAAGCCCTTTGACAGTTTCACATCTTTGTGTGCAAAGGAGAACATTTCCTTTTTCGTGTGTGTGATGCAGAATGTTTGAGTTCAAACTGCTCTTCTAAACCACTTCAAAATATCCGAATTTATTCGATTTTCTTAAGTTCTGGAACGAAGAAACTTACTGTGCATACCAAGTTGCTCGATGAGATTTTCTTAAGGTATCAGGATAAACAAAATGACCATAGTTAGAAACAGCGCTCGCACAAAAAAACCCGACAAACTATCCATTTCCTGAAAGTTAAGCTTAACATTTATAGAATTCAATGCCCAGATCAAACTTTTAGAAGAAGAAAACGAGTAATATATATTAAGAGGGAACGCGAAATCCAAGGCTACGCCTGAATCACGTTCGTTTCCCCACGCGAGAATTTGGAGCGACACGACTGACATCGGAAATGTTTCCTCACACTTTGCCCTTAAAAAAAGTGTCTGCGATTTCTCCATTTTTTTCTTCGTTTTGTCGTCCCTACAATCCCCTAAAGATTAATACTAAAAGTGTACACGTATCCTTCCACAAAACAGGCCATAAATTTTAAACCGCGGAAACGAATTTCAAAATAGCCGACACCTTTTTGCAAAGAATGTATCTTAAAACATTCGTGCCGATTTTAAGCCCAATCGGTCAGAGGATTCGGGAAAACGAGCTTAAAATGTTCACCCTTCACCAAGATTTTATTTCATGGAGAAAAAGACGGAAAACCATTTCCCCGCTTGATACGTCTGGGTGTTCAGAATCTCCTCATGGTGAAAGAGTAAATGACTCTGTTCTAGCTTCTCGCCACCCAGTTCCTTTAACAATTTTTCCTGGTTAAAATATGAGCCGCAATTGATTGAAGCGAGACTGTGTGCACGCTCATCGCTTAAGGGCCCATTGAAGTATCTCGTTGCTAAGGTACACGGTTGCTAACCAAGTGCAATTTCACTTCCGGTCAGCCCAAATTTTTTCGCGCGCTTTCTTCGGCGTCGGCCGGTCGCTGGCTCGTTCAAGTCGCCGGTAACATTTTTTTGCTTCGTTGTAACAAACACAAGATCGAAAACCTTTTGTTTACATTTTTATTAATTGATTTTCAGGGGCACTCAACGAGCCAAATCAACCAAAACCTGTGGAAAGGCATTTTTAAGTACCTTACGGTGTTTGAAGTCTGTTTTAAGTGATGTTTTTGTTAGCTAGAAAAATTTCATCTGTTCGGACTCCCTAGCTGAAGTTTTAATTGCCCGAAAATGTTAGGGAACAAAATCTTCCTTTGAGAAAATTCAAGCTGAAATGAACTTTCCACGAACTTTCTAGGGAATAATTTTCTTTCCGAAAATGTTAGCTGACGTTTTTAACTGCCAAAAACAGCAATTATGACCTTTCCGAAAACCTCAGGGGCCATTATTTCCCCATCTTTTGGGCCGAGTGCACTCTTTAATCGACACCGAAAGCCCAAGGCGAACTACCCTTCACCGAAAAGATATCTACCGAAACTTGTCGTTGGGTGCCCCCGAATTTTCTGCTTTCCGTTTACAACATGTGAGTCGTACCTTTATTTTTGAAACTTGAGTGTTCTGCTTGAAAATGTGACGTAAACAGAAAGCCGCAGCGATGGTTGCATGTCGATGGGGAAATCTCGAAAAGGTGACAGTAAAAGATTTCCAGTGTCAGGTTGGAAATCGAAATCTCAAAGATGCCGAGACACAAACTGAAATTAGTACTGCGCTATCATCACCTGCAAACTTCAAAAGAAACTCTGTGTCCGCGGCCTTTTTGACCGCTCCGATCTTGCGATAAAACTGTGCGATCCTGTGAACCTGTGTCCGTGAACTGTCCTTCCGAACCTGAGAAATTCCATTGTTTAAATATAACACAAATAAACGAAGCTCTCCCAAGACAGCATGGAGCAAAAGACGGTGAGCATCCTTGAAAGCAGCTCTAGATCACAAGAATTTCATTCTTACATCAAAAATTAATGCTAACCACTTTAACCACTCGATAGAATGCCTGACTGATAATGGTGAGCTCGAAACTTGGGATGGACAACTTCTCCTTACAACATCAGCCTCGCTTGAGAACCTAGTTAACAGTAATTCAAGTCATCTACAACACCGTGACTGTGAAAAAGAAAGTGAATTCGAATTTTGTTCGATAAAACAAAACACAGATGTGACTGGCCACAATGCTTAGGCACCAGGCCGCTGAAAATTCGCTCGCCACTTCCGGTGCCGCGAAAAAATTGACTTTTCTCCCCGAGAGATAATTGTAGTTGCTGGATTTTAAAACAATTCGAAAGACCATCATATTTTCTTGGAATTCAAGCATGGGTTTTGCGACAAAATGAAAAACAAAAAAATTATGCTCAAAAGAGTGGTCAAAGAAGCACATTTTCCATTCTCATTTTTTTTCATAAGCCAAAACCCATGCTTAAATTTCTTCAAAACGGCTTTTGTATTCTTACTGTACAGAAAATGAGGGTAAAAGGTTTAAGCCATTAAGTTAAAATGCATTTTTCTGTTTCTGGTCACGTGACATTGGGCGTGGTCCGATGACGTCATGTACTGGCCCATATTTGCCCCCTATGGGCATTGTCCAAATTTAGTCCAATTGAAGCATACATGTGCAGAGTTATAGCAAATTGATTTTTCCCTAGCAACGGCATCAAAAGATACTTTAATGGGCCCTTAAGGGTATTCTGTCGCTCCTTCACCGTTCGGGCTCCTTTGCCGATGTAAATGGACACCGCTACACGGTAGAGCGAAATATTTTTCACGAAAAACTAATGATACTGAAGGTGATTAGAGGGAAGGCTTGGGTGCACGCTTGTTTTGTTCTGATGGAATGCACTGCTACGAGATCATATAACACGCGACTTGCGGTGAATATTGATTAACAGCGGCGACTGAACTGTTGACAGAAACTTTCCAGCGCATAATTAACCATAACAACATCACAAAAACATTTTTTCATAATTCTTTTAAAAAGTGAAACACCTTTTCTTCCCGTTCTTTTTGCAAAATGTTCATTCTAGTCTAACTGATTCCATCATGAAAAATCTGCTCTCAATTTCGGGCCAAACTCCGGGTATCCTTATACCTTAAAAACAGCAAGATTCCCTTTAGCGTCAACTGAAGGTCCTATTTTCTTACCAACTTACTTTCATGGAGAGCTGTTTTTAGTGTCTTTCAGTTAACAATATTTACAAGGAAACATGATGATGGAAACCGTTTAGACAACAGCCTTACCTCGCTAACAACGATTGTAAACAACTACGATTCCACTGTTTGTAACGGGTTGATCATCTCATCAGGGTCGAAAAATATCTCAACAAAACAACAGTAGTTCAAATGACTTACCAGAGTAAGGATTCCATAGCAGTTCCCTTTTCCAAATGAGCTTCTAAGTAGTTGCTTATTGGAAGCAAAATAGGTCTTCAGTAGAGTTCGTGCTTTAAGAGTTACATCTGGCGATAACCACCCAAGGAAAACTGGCTGCTGCCTTAATATGTACTTTTACTACATGAGCCACATGTCAGCATGTTGCAATAATAGTTACTGGAATACAGCCCCCATGTTAACTTAATCTAAATTCAGTTCCAGAATGGCACATAACGGGGCCAAATTATCCGAAACGTTTTATTTTCACCGTCATAATTTAACATACTCCCCGTTATTTAAACACATTGCCTGTATGTTGGCTAACACAGTTGAATTTCTTTTGGCTTCACTTAATTGTAGAATGTAAAGGCTTGTCTGTACATAAACCAAATCCTAGCCACTGTTAAAATAACAAGCCTGGTTTTACCAGCACAAGAGAACTCCATCTGTCAATTCCATCTGTTCAATTTAACAGTCCTGATGGTCATCGGTTTCCAAAACGTTCGGTGTTTTAAATGAACTAATTACGTTTATGTAGACGTCCGCAAACGCAAGTTTCAACCATGATGTAGTTAAGTTGGTCAACAGTTGTTTCTTGTTGACTTAAGGTGATACCACACAATAGGCTAATTTCGAATTGTGGAAGAACCAAGTCGAGGTTAAGGGGAATAACTTTCCTTTGTTGTTAACAAAAAAAAATGCAAATTATTCACCTGAACCTCGAGTTGGCTCTTTTGTTCTTCCACAATTCGAAACTAGTCTATTGCATGGCGTATCCTTACTGCGCATAATTTATAATTATGGCGTCATTTGGCGCGCGCTCGTCCGCGAGCATATTAGAAACGTGGCGTATTTGGCTTTACAATGGGTTTTGTCAGCCGAAATTTTCCCTTTGTTGTTGTGTTGTAAAGAAACGAGTGCGGTGACCACCACTTTATTGGTGTTACTTACTGGTACTAGACACAGGCAAAAATATATTTTAAGGAGAAAAAAAATTTAATAGTAGAAGTTGGATTATTTACACATAAATGATGTGAAACTCTGCATTTGGAGCCAGGGAGGAGTAAGAGATGATGACGAAGTGGTCGATTATCCTTACATCATTTGCAAGATCAGGCAATTTGGGAAATCACCACACTGAAAGATTATTGCCCAGACACACGAGCCTCAGACACACATAGTCAATTAGGCTCTAGGTTTCACTACTATTCATAGTGTTTGTTACATAATAACATTCTTTTTTTGGTTGTTTAAGTTTCGAATATTTCTCGCTCAACTCTGTAAAAACACTCAGAATAACAGGTATGTAGGGCGAAAACCAGCTCGGTAACCCCGTCTTCTTATTGTGTTTTGTTTTGTTTTTTTTTTTCTAAAAACCCTTTGCATGGATATCAATTGTGCGAAGTTTGAAAAAAATCTTAATAGTACATCCTTTTCAAGGGAATTACCTTAAAAGATATTTAAAAGTTTTATCAACATTGCCTTCAATGCTATCGATTTATATCGATTTAAGGCATTATTCCTGATCTCTTTTTTGCCGGTGTGCACTCTCCAACGTTACGTGACATCCGCTAGCCCCAACCGATTACCCCATAACCGATTCTGATGAAATTCCTTTATTGCTTTTTCCTTGTTTTTAATTGATGTGTATGTTTTCATCTTAAATTTTCTTGCACAAAAGCTATAGAAGCAGACATAACTTGAATTGTGTTTAGCAGTCTATAAAAAAGGCGATTCCTCCTTACAAATGGCTAAAACTAAAATTCATTATAAAGAAGGAAGATGGCCGATTCTCCATGAAACTTCCATTTCAGCTGTGTTAAAGTCTGTGTTTAAGTTTTGACCCAAATTGATCAGAGTTACAGCCCTGCATGTTTTATCTCAAATTAATCGTGCGAAAAAGATAGAAGCGGACGTAACTTTAATTTTGCATAGCAAACTATAAAAAGGCGATTCGCTTTCACCGTCTAAGGGCTAGCGCTCGAAACGTTGGTACTTGAATCTCTTTGCTGTGGTCAAGTTACCATAATAAAGAATTCGTTATAAAGAAGGCCGATGGCCGATTCTCCATAAAGCTTCCGCTGCAGCTGTTTGAAGATCCCCATTTTTGACCCAGAATGAGCAAGGTAAGTGGCATAAGTACACACCTCATTAACCAATTCTGCGCCGTATTTCAACTGAAATGTGTCGATAATAACAGCATAAATGATCTAAATATTAGCCGGTGTCCTATGTTTGGCTCGATATTGAACTTTATCAGCTGTTTTAACTTTTTTCCTTGTCGATCAAATGACCTTTTTTGGGTACAACTAAGTCAAAAGTTATGGAAAGTTTCTCTCTTTTTAGAATCCAACTTTAACAAAGTCAACTATCCCAGGGAAGCTAAGTTAAAGTAGACAGAAGCTGATATTACGAAAAAACGAAGAGCGTCTACAAACAAGGTGTTTTTTAATAACAAAAGAAAAATAAATAAAATGATAATAATGCCATTTGTTGTATGGTTGCGATCATAGACATATATTAGTTCTGAATATAATTTTTAAGCAAATTACAGGGCGGAAAGGTTTCATGTCCAAATGAAAACCGGACGTTTCTTTATCTTCATTTACACTGACCAGTCTTACCTGGCGTTGGACCATATTTATTGACCAATCGGATTGGATGACGGGACTAATTTTACAATTATTTTCCATAGAAAACACCACACATTGCAAAGCGACGTCCTGTTTTCATATGCTTCCTATCTATAATTTTGTTCTCGTTAAGCAGGGGGTAAAACGTAAGGGTATGAGGTAACGGGGGCTTCGGCGCTGAAGGCCCACGGGAACGGAGACCCAGACCCATACAATTTGTATGCGGAGTATGACAGCCCGAAACCTGCACCCTAACTCATACACAGATATTATTTTTTCTTTGGAGTAAACATTTGATAAAATTAGTTACGTTTTTCAGTCTGATTGGTTAATTAAAAATGGTCCGATACCAGTCAAGCGACCTTTTTTTTGCTGTAATTATTTTCAAACTTTTCGTACACGCGAATATATCAAACCTTTCTACCGAATATACAAATGTTTATACCGATATATAAAAAGCATTTGGGGGAAGGGGGGTATCTTGAACGTAGCGTTTGACGACGACAATACAAGTCTTGTTGTTTTGTTGGGTACAAGCCATTATTTATCGCCTTCTTATTTTATAGTGCACTGAAAAATACTCCATTCTGATTGGTGGAGAACAGGGCAATTCATCCCTGACTGTACTTTCACCCAACTTTCAGCCAGGGGGGGTTTATTGTCAGGTTGTTACTGGAAATAATCTCAACTCCTCCTTTACCACGAGGAGTTAGTGTTTTTGTGACTCTTCTTTAAAAAGAATGGTTAACCTTGTGGAACTCCCTGACACTACAAAAAGTAAGGGATCTCTGTCAAATTTTAAAACCCAACTAAAGAAAGACTACTTTAATCGTCTATGTAATGTTTTTAACGCACATAATGTAAAATCTTGCAAAATTGCCGGCCCCATATGTCGCCGATTAATTCTTTACCTTACTTGATTTGAACTTAATTCTGCGTTGGGTGTGAGTTGTTCTTTATCGGGGTTGGGTGAGGTAAATGGGCCTAGTAGGGGACATTAGATCCTATTGTCTGTTATCATGCTACTGGCAAACCTGTAAATACTGAAAAAAATAAACGAATAAACAAATAAATAAATAAGTAGCCCGTTGAGTAACTTTTAAATCACCAAGGTAACAATGCGTGATCACAGCCAAACGTGGTAAATTTGACCTTTTCTACGGATCAAATAAGGCGAAAGAGACACAACCTTAAGCTTCGATTCTGTGGAACGATCTTTTAGTAACATAATTTTATACGATGATTAAAATTGTATGCCTTCCTACAGTTTGTAGTTCTCTTGAGCAAACTATGAATTAAAAAACGAACGACCTTATAGGCGTACAATTGCCGATTAATAGGTATGCATGATTTTCAAAGTTCTTAAATTGCACCCGCCTCGAACTTTGAGGAAAAAAGTCGCACCAAGAAATCATGGGTTGTACTCAAGGTCGAGCAATTTGCAAAAATAACTGGAGCTTTTCAAAAGGAAATTGAGAACGAAATCATTTCTACCTGGATTTCATTTTGACCTACAACATGTACTTGAATCAACTGAACATTGAACGGATGCCAATTGCTGTATGTGTGATTGGCCTTTGTTCTTTCTTAGCAGAAGAAATAGCATGTATTTTATACGAATGCTCCAAACTTGAGACACGAGACTTGATTCCCACCTCTCAAAATTCTTTATGTAAGAATGTTGTGGATTCAGACTGTCAACTTGCATTTGAGAAGAGCTGTAAACAAATATGTACATTGAAGAAACTTGTAGTTGTTGTGAAAAAGTAAATTAAGCTCAAGTAGGATGAGAATATTAAAAAATAGTTTTTCAAAATTTGACAGTCATGTTACTCTTCTGGCCTGGCTTAAGTCTTTACGACCTCTACAAATCAAAACCGCATTTCATCTTCAAGTTCAAAGACTTGACATTTTCAAGTTCTATATAATAAGCTGTAGTCTTCTTAATATAGCTATTGGCCATAATGTACAGCAAATGAAAGTTAAAAGGGGGAACTGACATGATATTCATCTAAAATTACCAACAAAGAACAATTTGATATGTGACTGATCATCGCAGTTATGAACACTACTTAAGCAGTAGCTGTGAAAATAAAGCCTGAAAAAAATTCAGGCTTGTACGGGATTCGAAACCACGACCTCTGCGATACCGGTGAAGCGCTCTACCGACTGAGCTAACAAACCATCTAGGAGCTGGTCGTTTTGTTGGTTCGTAATATACCCGTGCGTGGTGAATATATGAAAATCATATATTTGAACTGCGGATGAATCATATGTGACTGATCATCGCAGTTATGAACACTACTTAAGCAGTAGTGAAAATAAAGCCTGAAAATAATTCAGGCTTTTACGGGATTCGAACCCTGGCTTCACAGTAACGTCTAAAACGATGTGCGATGTTAAGCTTCATGACAGTAAAAATAAGGCTCTTCTTCCAAAAAGTCTGCCAAACTATCCAAATTGTTTTCCATAACTGAAATGAAAAGACCCTCGTTACAGCCTTTTTCAAAGAGCTGACTATTTCCTCGCCAGATCGCCTTTGATTTGGAAGCCATCTTGGGCTGAAAACCTGGCCTTTTGAGGGATGGACGCTGAAAGGCTGAACAAAGTCGGGCCCGAACCAATCTCGTACCCAGAGTCCTCAGGCTCTTTGGCCAGCGGTTGGTCGCCAGGACAGACTCTGGGATAACAATCTCGTACCCAGAGTCCTCGGGCTGTTTGGTCAGCGGGTGGACGCCCGGAGAGACTCTGGGATAATGGAAAAAATCAAATTCTTTGATTGGCTGGCCCATAACGGCTTCCATTGTTTCACCCCAGATTTTCTGGGAAAATCCCAGAGTCTCTCCTGGCAGCTAACCGCTGGCCAAAGAGCCTGAGGACTCTGGGTACGAGATTGCTGGGATAATGGAAAAAATCAAATTTTTTGATTGGCTGGCCCATAACGGCTTCCATTATTTCACCCCAGATTTTCTGGGAAAATCCCAGAGTCTCTCCTGGCGACTAACTCGGCCCATCGATCGTTCCCGAAGGTCACTCCGATCAAAGTTCACTCCAGCTCAGCGTGCATCGTGTCCGGAGGATTTGCTGAATTTGTAGCTTTCATACGACGATAAGGCGTCTTCAGGTGGACTGAAGATGTTTCATATTAGTACTATCTCCAACTTGGATACTGGATTTCATTACCTTTGTCCCGTCCAGGCGCTAAACATGACGAGGAGATGATCATTTGGTCTTATCGATCGCCCCGCAAGCTCACAGGGGAAATATAAATTCCAGCTTTTTGGAAAGTGACCTGAAAATGAGTAAATCTCGTGCCAATGTGGTAAGCTTTGATGAAAATGTATCATATTTGTCAAGCACATCGAACTTACATCGAATCGAAGCGAGTCGAGGACTTCTTGAACGAAACAACTATTGAAAACATATTGACAAACATTGACACAATTGACGAGTTCATGATGCGAAACCAAAGAACTTTTGTGGTCGAACGAAGACAACAAGCATTGCTTCGATCTAAAACTAGTGGTTCCACATTGGAAGGGAATTGCTGACCCACATAGACACCTTTACTTATATCCAGTCAAGACTGTGCTCTATAGCGGTTTGCGGCGCCCTGAGCGGTAAAACGTAACGTTTGGGTAAGGGCGACTACGATAATTATTTGTCGCCCTGCAGGGCACTCTTGCTTGAAGTCCAGCGTGCATTAAAACAGGCCGAAATTCGTCTAACACACTGGTATTGATTTATTATGTTAGCGAAGCGTGGCACAAGAAAAAAAATCGTTCTACAAAATGTCGCACATTCGATGACATTCATATGCATAGCTGTTCGGTCGATTTGTTGCAGCCGAAAACATTTCACACAATCTTCTCTGGGATCTCAATATTTTTCTTTCTGATGGTTTATTCCTGATCTGTTTTAATGCCTCAGAAGTTGTTGACAGGCTGGCATCTTAACGAGTTGATTCAGTTTACCATTTCATGTACTGTAACTAGAAATGAGTGTTTATACAAATTTATTTTGACGTTTGTTTACAATTATTCACTTCGCGATTGCTTCGCTAAAATTTACTCTTCCGATTGTTTTGTTTTGCTAATTTTGACAAACAACAAAGCAAACTATCTAATGCTAAGGAACTACAGGAAAGAATCAGAACTAGAAGCAGAGGGTTCCTATCTTTCGAGTTAGGAACCGAGTTGGGAACCGAGTTAGGAACCGAGTTAGGAACCGAGTTAGGAACCAATACATTGATTTTAGACATCGTCTTTGTATTAGCCTAGCGTGCCGTCAATTCCGATCAGCACTTTTGCTGAGCCGCGAGCAAATTCGTTGAGCAATAAATGTTAGTGATACGAGGAACGGGGAACGGGGAACCGCAACGGGAGTCTGGGAACCAGTGTACAGCGGTAATCCGCAAAAAATTAAAAATGGCGGACGAGAAAACTGAGAAAATATGGAGCTAACTTGCCGTTTGCAGTGTAATTAGACGACTTGTATTCCTGGGTGAGAATTTGAAGTCAACGGTTTTGCAATGGTTGCCACCATTTGTTTTAGCGATTCGCTTTTTCCCTTCCTGAAATCGTCATTTTACGCCGGATCTCGTGCACGAAAGCTGAGGAAAGTGTTCGTATAGCCCAACATCATCATCAGCAGAAAAGTATCGAGGAGGTAACAGATCGAGATAACACAAGTAACGTACATTGTAGAAAACTTAATAAACGGTATATTTATTCAAATTACTGCATGCAGAGATACATAAAATTACCACTGAACAACGAGTAAATAAATAAGCTTGTTTGTACAAATACAAATATATTAAATAAGCCAAAACATCAGGAAATCCTGAGTTCAAACCATTGATTTTACATCAGGAAATGCAAGTTACAATATAACCTTTTAAACAACAGCGAAAACCAAGCATTGACAGACCTTTAAAATAATATTATATTTTTAGCCGGTCAATTGTCTTGTTTGGAAGCCCCTCAAAAGAGCTTTAAAAACATTTTAAAATAGGAAAGATATAAGGTTTCTAAACCAGGTTAAAAAAAAATGTCTTTCAATGAAAATAGCATTTCTCTTCTTGGACAATATTTTCCATTTTTTAACAAATCATTCTTTAATGACTCAACTTACTGTCATGAAAATCAACCACAGGGCACCCAGACAATCTGTTTATGTAACCCTTTGTTTTTCATAGTAAATGAATGGGATTTACCATATAGTTTTCATGCTCTAGCAATGAATTGCTATTAAATGTATGTATTGACCAATGCTAAATAAAAGTTAAATTGCCTTACCTGTGGTGTACTGTCATCCTTTTGCCTCAGAAGTGATAATTTTAAGCGATTTTAATGGGTCTTGATGGGCCTAACGTGTGGTTATGAGTTCACCCTTTAAGAGCGCTAAAAGCATCCTCTTACTCACCTTATTTCATTGCAATGGCTTATCTCTTCGTGCAATCTGCAACTGTTCTTCCCTTCGCGTACAAAGTAAGTTGTTTGGTTTGTGTGTTTTTGTTTTGTTTTTCTTGCTTAGCGTTATGATTTTGTGAACTCTCTACCGGGTCTTGTCACTGTGCCCCTGACGAGAATGGCAGACCTTATGAGCCGACAATTTGTTTTACTTTAAACTATCAGTCTATGCCTTTCGAACACTTTCTTTAGTGAGCTCACTAAATTATAATCTATAGGAATACACCAGATACAAATTCAAAACGAAAACTGTTTAATAATAGTAACTCCGAGCGTTAAATCAGACTCGCTTAGTCAGGTTTATCCTTGTGCAGTATTTATAAACATTCAAATTCTTTCGGAGTATTCACCCGTTTGCTCTTTTCTAACAGTTCTCAAAAATTGTTTTCGACAAATTAAGTTCAAAGAAAAAACAATCAACCATGAATCAATCATAAATCCCTTCCTTGTTGCCATGATCGTCTGTTCGGCTGGACGGTCGTTTCTTGTTCGGACGGTTGTTTGGCTGTCGGTTCATTGTGCCTTTCGGTCACTTCATCTGTTCGGTCATTCATTTTTTCGGTCGTTCATTGTTTTGGTCGTCCGGTTCTCTGGCCGTTTGGTCGTTCAGTCGTTTCGGTCCTGATTTTGGCCGTATTCCGGTTCGTTTATTAGCTTTTATTCGAGTGGGTTGGTTTGGGATTTTTCACGGTTTTTCAAATCCCCGTCTAAAGTGATAAACACATAATATAATATATTAAAACACATAAGGGAAACCCCCTTTTTTATCATTTAAAACCTGGAAAGGTTTACTTCCCTTGTGTTTTAATCTCAAGATGGCACTTCCACACAGTAGGACTTAATCCTACTATTTTCTAACGATGTACTTTGTACACGGTAAAAAACGATTATATTGTGTCTTGAAAGGTGAAGATACCTTCGTAATTTCTTCCTGCGTTAAAAAAAGAGAGCGAGCAAACATCGTCAGGTAAGATTTACGTCATAATCTCTATAGTAACTTGATTAGGATCTAACGCATGCTCAACGGGAGATGTAAGCGGCTCGTGGCAGAGATTTCTCTCCGTGAAGTAAACAAGCCAACTACGCGAAATGCAAGAGACGCGCACGACTTCGTACGTGCTAAAAGGAAAAGTGATGATCCGGGAACTGACGCTAGGCTAATACAAAGACGATGTATAAAATCAATGTATCGGTTCCCAACTCGGTTCCTAACTCGGTTCCCAACTCGGTTCCTAACTCGGTTCCTAACTCGGTTCCTAACTCGGTTCCTAACTCGGTTCTCAACTCGGTTCCTAACTCGGTTCCTAACTCGGTTCCTAACTCGGTTCCTAACTCGGTTCCTAACTCCGTTGTTAGTTTATCTCCTAGAAGCATGGTTTTCATTTTCTTAATAGTGCAGTTTTTCCTTGTTTTTGATTTCGTGACGAACCAGTTCATTACATTTGCAAACATTCGCGAAGACCAAATTTAGAGAAAAACAATTTAAGAATTTGCTATGCTACATCCATGTCCGACTTTTAGATCGCAAAATGAACTAGACGATGATTCTAGTTAAAGCTGAATTATCACTGCAAGATGGTTCTTTAAAATAGTCATTTTTACACTTGCATAATTTATTTGTGGTATATTTCAATCACACACTTAGTTGCTGATGTTTGGAAGAAACCATGGCATTTATGAAAGTAGAAAAATAAATCCATCCTAGCCGGAATAGTTGAAATTTGTCTTAGAAGAAATATAATGCACGGTACTTCTGTGTTGTTATTGGACAGCATTCGTATCTCGAAAAAAATCTGGAAATCCCATAGCAATATGCGCAATATCAATTTCAGTTATAATTCCACACGCCTGTTGCTTTGTAGTCTCCTCTGCACACAACTTCTTGAAACCCACTGAGTCTTGGGCTTCCTCACTGCCTAACTCTCTTTGCAATCGTTTGCATAACAAAAAAACATGACTAGAAAGGAATTGGGGATGAGTGGCTGTCTTAAAACAGGAACCCTACAGTGAGCTGGTGGACTGATACCCTCCAAAGAGGCTCTAGATTCACAGGCAAATACTAATATCACATATATGTTTCCTACAAAGGGCAGAAAAGTCAATAAACTTAGCAAGTTAAATTTCTAACATTCCCTCACATGTGTCTTCTAGTCATACCTGTGCTACAAAGGCCGGTAGACAAAGGCTTGGCTTTGTGTACCTTATCCACGAGTTAGCCATAGGCACCCTGGGGATGAGTGACTGTCTTACAGTTGTAAAACAGGAACCCTACAGTGAGCTAGTGGACAGTGATACCTTCCAAAGAGGCGTTAGATTCACAGGCAAATACTACCACATATATGTTTCCTACAAAGGGCAGAAAAGTCAATAAACTTAGCAAGTTAAATTTCTAACATTCCCTCACACGTGTGTTCTAGTAATACCTGTGCTACAAAGGTCGGTAGACAAAGGCTTGGCTTTGTGTACCTTATCCACGAGTTAGCCATAGGCACCCTTTGATTTACCTTTTTTATCTTCCAAAAACGTACCAAACAATGCACTGAGTCTAGTTTCCACATAGACAAGGAAACCATTGAAATTGTTCAAACCTATACCTATTTGGGAACACTAATCTCTTCAACAGGTAATTTTTCTATAGCACTCGACAAGTTGAAAGAGGAGGCTCTTCGCGCTCTTTTCAGTCTTAGAAAGAACACAAATATCAGCAAACTACCCCCATGTCTTGCAAGTAAAATTTTTGACGCGATAATCTCCAATCCTGACTTATAACAGCGACATATGGGATGTATATTCAAAACACGATTTCAAATCTTGGGACAATTCGCAGATAGAAAAAACCCATCTACAGTTCTGCAAACGTTACTTAGAAGTAAGCAATAAGGCATCCAGTGTGGCGTGTAGAGCTGAACTTGGAAGATTTCCTCTTAATATAGCTATTAATCAAAAGATAATGGATTGCATTTTATACCTCCAAAGTAAGAGCAATGACTCCATTGTTAAACAAATCTTTATAATGTCGGCAGATCTTCACTCTTCACTCTTCGTTAAAACCCTCGCAACATCAAAATTGACGTTCATTTGTAGCGTGCTTGACACTCCACCTGGTTTTACTGCTGAGGTCAATAACATATTTAATTACATCTGGAAGCGCAAAAATCCAAAACTTAAAAAAACAACTATCGCGAAAGGTAAGAATAAAGGAGGACTTGGTATGATTGACTTTTCTTTATTTGACATAGCATTGAAGATAACATGGGTAAAACGTTTGTGCTCCGATGATGGTGGACCGTGGAAATTCATTCCATTATCCCTACTTTCGAACGAGGGAGGATAGCTTCTTTTCAATGCAACTATGACATTAAATATTTATGTATTAATGAACACTTACCGAAATTCTATCGAGATATATTAATATACTGGCAAGAACTAAACTGTACAACGCCTAAAAGTAAAGAAGACCTCTTAAATCAAATAATTTGGAACAACCGACTAATACGAATAAACAATTCATCTGTTTATTATCGAATCTGGAGTCAAGTCGGCATCCGAAAACTTGCCTGTCTTGTTAATGATATAGGAAGTAGCATCTTGTCATTTAGTGCGTTCGGGCAAAAATTTAAAATTAAGTGTAATTTTCTGCAGTACCTTAGCTTGTTGTCCGCTATACCAGATCAGTGGGAAAAAGTCTAAAAGAGATCAGCAATACCATGTCGCTTCAAGCACTCAACTCGCGATCGATAAGCTTACGTGTAAGACAGCGTACAATACTCTAATTGGTCGACAACAGTGCCCACCTACCACAGAAAAAAGATTAACAGAGTGCGGTTTTGATGCACAAAGGCGACAAAGCGTTTACTCCCTGCCGTTTTGCGCAAGGAAAGAAGTAAAACTGTCTGTTTTTCAGTACAAAATAATTCACAACATACTATATACAAATAATATCTTACACAAAATGAAGAAAAAACGTCACCATTATTGCCCGTACTGTACTAATGCCGAACAAACAACATCTCAATTATTCTTTTCATGTTCTGTTGCGAAATCGTTCTGGTCTGAGTTTACTCAGAGACTTGGTTTAATCTGATGTCGACAACAAAGAAATGTACTCTTTCTAAAATTGAAGTAATATACGGGGTGTTCGATGATTGGTCATCTTGTCTAACCCTAAATCACTTGATTTTAATAGGAAAATACTTTCTTTTTACAAACGCCTTAGATGACAAAAGATATCAGTTTGCTGATTTTTTCACCCTCGCACAAGATAAAATTGAAATAGAAAAATATATCGCAGTCATGACAAATAATCGCCCTGCTTTTGTTAAAAAGTGATCACATTTCTTAATCTAACTATGTTGTTTCTTTTACGTGATGTAAAGTTCTCGATGTTTATGATTCGTAATTAACACCTCTTCTAAAGTTCCCATCGTTAGTAATTACATTGTATGTATTGTTTGGGTAAGTAGTTCAATTGTATTTTATGTGCCCACTAAATAGTGTTAGTATTGTAAATAGCGTAAGTACCGTATTGTAAACAGTGATAGCATTTCAAAGAGTGTAAAAACCGGATTGTAAGTAGTGTTAGTATTGTAAATGGCGTAAGTACCGTATTGAAAGCAGTGTAGCATTGTAAGTAGTCCAAGTATCGTGCTGTCAGCTGCGTAAGTGTTGTAAACTCAAGTTACATGAGACGTTGTAAAATGTTCTTCTGTTGAAATAAATTTGTCATAAATAAAGACCTTCACTCTTCTGGTAAAAGGAGTTTCTACTCAAATGTTATGAGAGTGGCTGAATTCTATAATTTGCCAGATTTTAATCCAACTCGCTTAACTGAAGCTAAGAACAAACACTTTCTAAAATTAATGCGACAAAAGTATATCTTATATTGGCAACACACTATTCAATACTCCGAGAAACTAGAATTTTATAACACTTTTAAGAACGAATATACGCCTTCCTATTATTTAGGCTTTACAGGAAAACTAAATGGTAGGAAAGAATTAGTGAAACTACGAATAGGTAATCACAAGCTTATGATTGAAACTGGTAGATACGATCAAATCCCAAGGTTTGATAGACTCTGCCCTACTTGTGGATCGAATCAAGTTGAAGATGAAATACCCTTTCTTTTTAGCTGTCCTAAATACTCAATTCTCAGGAACAGATTTTATAGCAAAATAAAAAATCACCTACCAAATATCACCCAATTATCCCCTATAGAAGCGACCAAGGAATTAATGAATTCTCCTGGTTATTTTGTTGATATTGAATTGACGAAGTTCATTCTATTTTGCTTAGATTTGCGTAATAATATATTATCTAAATCAGACTGATATATCTTTAATTTGTATCTTCCATCTCTTGTTCTTGTTAAGATACGTGCTTTTACAATACTGTATGAAGTTATGGTCATGCAAATAATTAAAAGCTGCTTGTTGTTTGTTTCACCTCTACCTCAATGTCCCTCGTTGTGTCCAGGCTGGTTTAAACGACACTTTGTCGAGTTTTTCCTCACCAGAGCTATTATAAAATAGCCCTGGAGACCTTACCTATAAAGATAAGAGACGATGGTAGCATTAAGGGCATTACGATTCAAGACGAACCTGTTAAACTTTCCCTCTTTGCTGATGATATGACCTGCTTTCGTAAAGATCGCAGTTCATATACAAACCTCTTTGCTACGCTGAAGATGTTTGGTGAGTGTTCTGGCTTAAAAATAAATAATGAAAAAACTGAAGCTTTAGCTTTAGGAAATAGTAGATCTCTTTGGGAGGGTCATTCTGATTTGCCAAATCTCTGCAACGCTATCAAAATTCTAGGCGTTTATTTTGGCTATGACGCTAAACAAAGAGAAAAATTGAATTTTAGGAATACTGAAATCAGTTAAGAAGACAATCAATATGTGGAAATGGCGCGGTCTTTCTCTCTTAGGTAAAATACAAATTATAAAAACTTTTACCATCCCTAAGCTTATGTTTAGAGCATCGGTGCTGCCTATTTCTAAAGACCTTATCAAAAAAGCCGACTCACTTTTTTATTATTTTATTTGGAATAGAAAAGACAAAGTAAAACGAAATGTGATGATATCGGAAACTGAGAAGGGTGGCTTAAATATGCTCGATATTGATTCTATGGTCCGCACAAGACGAGTGATATGTCTAAAAAATATTTGGAGGACTATAAACGTCCATGGAAAGCGTTTTTAAATGAGCTTCTTATCCCTGTCGGTGGGAGGTTCATATTGCATTGTAGTTTTCATACTTCTAAATTAAGTATTTACTTACCAAGTTTCTACAAGCAATGTTTTAATGCGTGGTCAGAGGTAAACGGGAAAATGCCCAGCTCGCTACTTGCCCAGCTCGATATTGCAAATGAAGTTATTTGGAATAGCAAGTTTCTCTGCGTTGATAAGAAATCTGTGTATCGTAGAGATATTGCAGAGCTAGGGTTTTTTAAAAATGTGCCACTTATATTCTGCTGATAAAATTCTCAACCCTGAGCAAAGCTTCTTCATTATGAGTATTATTAACTCTATGCCTGCCAATTGGCGCTTGACAATGAAAAGGGCAACTTCTGCACGGGTGATTGATCCACTTCCGGATTCACCAGTGTTGTGTCCGAACGCAAAGAAATGACCCGCGGATAAAACGGCCGACCGAAAAGACTTTAATGTTTCACGAAAACTACAATCTCTGCCACAAATTACATGCATGTTATATAAACCTTTTACATCCGCTCTGGGAATTACGTAACTTCTTACAGAAAAACCTGGTTCATTAACACGTAATGCAATTTGTTAACACCATAACACTTCTTCCTGCTTAAATTGAAATTGGGGAAAAAAATTGAAAACTAATTTAAAGCTAATCTTAAAAGTGCACGTAATTGTCTTTATAATTAAGTTCTTGGAGTTCTTTGACACAGTGTCCTTTTCTGCTGAGTTCTTTACATCTCTTCAATTAAACGTTTCGGTTTCGATCGAATTCTAGTTGAACGGCGTTTGTTTTCTTCTGGAACGCTTGAAACACTTGGAACAAAATTACCCGAGACATTTTCCTCTGGTGGGACAATCTGTTCGGCTTGTGGGACTGAAACCACAGGCGTGGAAGGCTTTTCAAACGATGCAGACCGTGGTGGGTCTGGCTTTGGCAAAGACACAATTGCATCTGGCGTTTCAGCCAAATCGATCTCTGGTAGTTCACAGTGTTTGGGCTCTGAATCCGCTACTATCGAGACAGCGAGCTCTCGCCGCTGATCAATGTGTCTTTTCCAAAACAGTTTTCCAACTTGCACTCTGTACGTGACCGGACCCAATCGATCTTGAATGACCCCCTTAGTCCATGCAGTTCTGCGATTTCTGTAATCCCTTGCGAAAACTAGTTCACCAACTTCGAAACTGCGCTTGATGATGGGGTCAAATCGTCTTGATTTTTGCTCCATCCGTGCAGACAAGTCGGGTCTCAGCAACTCGATCCTTGTTCGCAGTCTTCGCCCCATCATAATACTGCAGGAGGACAACCAGTGGCACTATGGGGTGTGGTTCGGTAGCTCAACAGGAATCGGGCCAATTTCTCCGTTTGGGTACCCGGTTCATATTTCATGACTTTCATGGCTTCTTTAAATGTCCGTTCTGCTTCGCAGCCCGTTCTACTTCGCCGTTAGATGCTGGATGGTATGGTGATGACAAGCATAAGCGAATACCATTGGCTTTGAGAAAATCTTTCATCTCTCTCGCAACAAACTGAGGACCATTGATACTTCACAAATTAATGTGATCAAGTAAGCTGAAGCAACTCAAAAGGCACTAAGGCCACAAGGTAGCGGGCATTACCCCTTAAATCTACCAAAGGAAAGATTGAGCCCAAGCATTAGCAGCCATGGACAGCTGTTTCGGCCTTGTTAGGCCTCATCAGCATGGCATAGCTAATGCTCAGGCTCAAGTGCCCACATATCAATAAAACAAGCAATGAAAACGTAAAGCTTGTGGGATGTGGCTGGAGTGACAAGGATACTTCACAAATTAATGTGATCAAGTAAGCTGAAGCCACTCAAAAGGCACTAAGGCCACAAGGTAGCGGGCATTACCCCTTAAATCTACCAAAGGAAAGATTGAGCCCAAGCATTAGCAGCCATGGACAGCTGTTTCGGTTGTATAAGAAAATTTATTCACAGATAAAAACACATTAAAAGACAAACAAAGACAAGAAAACAAAGCCGCACGCAAAATTCAAAAATACATCAATCAGTCAACCCATATCAAAGAAAAAACACAGCAAGGTTCATCTCTTAGTAGAATTAGCTTTAACGTTCTTCTCAATACGCCCTAAATAAGCAAGTCTCTCATCAGCAAGAGTAGTCAAATGAACCAGATATTGACCGGAAGCAAAAGGGACATCCTGAGGAATACGCATTAAAAGCTTCTCCGTAATAACGTGTCCATAACGCTCAAGCGTTTTGCGGAGGAGAATATCCTTAGCAGCAGCAGCTTTCAGACGGACGAAAATAGACGGCGATGGCTTAGGGACAGGAACAACCGGAGGCTCGGCGACCACAGACTCAGAAGTCACAACAGCAGTAGCGGAAAAATCAGCAATGGAAGGATCAGGAATATCACCAGGAGCAACATCAGAAGTAACGCCAGCATCAGGAACATCAACAGAAGGAGAAACACCAACAGAAGAACACGAAGAAGCTGTAATACTTGGACGACGTGGAGGAGGAGAGGGTTCAGCCTGGGCAACAACCTCCTCATCCCCCGAAGCCATTTCACATTCATCGAAAGAAGCCTCATCGGCTGAGGGAACAAAATCCGGGCTTCCATCTATAAGATCGACAGAACCAGAAACAAGAACTTCCGTACGTTCATCTAGGGGAACCTCCAGAGAAGAATCAGCGGAACGGGTTGAACCCCAAGCCTGCTTACACTCCTTGGCAAGATGACCAGGTTGGCGACAGCGTCTGCACAGACCAGAAAGCGGGCAATCACGGTTTCGATGGCCAGACTTCCTACAAATCGAGCACTGTGGAGGCTGGCGAGCGTACCACACGCGGCAGTCGAAGCCAGCGACGTTAACAGTAGACGGGATGTCTCGAGACAAGGACATTCTCACCACGCGGTTCCCATCAAGGAGAACGGGGAAGGCGGCATGCTTGGATCTTTGAACAGAAAGCACCTCCCCGTACGTGGAGAAGAACTGAGACACAACATCGTCAGAAACCTCAGACGGGCAATCCCGAAGATACACGAGACGGGACTTTTTATCAGCACTAACAACACGTAATGGTGTGTCACCGTACATGACACCACGGAGAACAAGATCATCACAGTCGGCGGTCTGTTTGAAGGTCAGACGAACCGCACCATTGCGCAGGAACTGGACAGCACATAGCTTTTCTACAGGCACAGCTTGCAACAATTGTGGTAGCACCACAGACGAACCAACAGATTTGTAGATCTCCTCAGGGAAGAGAACTAGGGCACTACTTGGACACTGCAAAACGTTGCATTGCCGTTCCCCCCGGCGGGTACTTAGGACTTGCATCCAAAAATAACAAAAAAAAAGCCAATTATAAGACGTCGACAGCTGTTTCGGCCTTGTTAGGCCTCATCAGCATGGCATAGCTAATACTCAGGCTCAAGTGCCCACATATCAATAAAACAAGCAATGAAAACGTAAAGCTTGTGGGATGTGGCTGGAGTGACAAGGATACTTCACAAATTAATGTGATCAAGTAAGCTGAAGCCACTCAAAAGGCACTAAGGCCACAAGGTAGCGGGCATTACCCCTTAAATCTGCCAAAGGAAAGATTGAGCCAAGCATTAGCAGCCATGGACAGCTGTTTCGGCCTTGTTAGGCCTCATCAGCATGGCATAGCTAATGCTCAGGCTCAAGTGCCCACATATCAATAAAACAAGCAATGAAAACGTAAAGCTTGTGGGATGTGGCTGGAGTGACAAGGATACTTCACAAATTAATGTGATCAAGTAAGCTGAAGCCACTCAAAAGGCACTAAGGCCACAAGGTAGCCTAACAAGGCCGAAACAGCTGTCCATGGCTGCTAATGCTTGGGCTCAATCTTTCCTTTGGTAGATTTAAGGGGTAATTCCCGCTACCTTGTGGCCTTAGTGCCTTTTGAGTGGCTTCAGCTTACTTGATCACATTAATTTGTGAAGTATCCTTGTCACTCCAGCCACATCCCACAAGCTTTACGTTTTCATTGCTTGTTTTATTGATATGTGGGCACTTGAGCCTGAGTATTAGCTATGCCATGCTGATGAGGCCTAACAAGGCCGAAACAGCTGTCCATGGTTGCTGATGCTTGGGCTCAATCTTTCCTTTGGTAGATTTAAGGGGTAATGCCCGCTAAACTGAGGACCATTGTCAGCTACCATCTCTTCAGGCAATCCATGTATTGCGAACAAACCACGGAGAGCTGTAATGGTGGAACCGGCACTGGTGGAGGACATTGGAACGACTTCCATCCATTTAGACTTTGCGTCAACCACTATCAGAAACATTCCTCCATTGAAAGGACCAGCGAAATCCACATGTAAACGCTGCCAGGGGCGCGTAGGCCATATCCATGGATTATTCACTTTCAAGGGTGTCTTACAGCGGTTAGCCTGACAATCTGAACAATCTCTTACGGTCTGTTCGATGTCGCTATCCAAGTTTGGCCACCAGATGTGCAGTCTTGCCAAAGACTTCATTCGCACCATTCCTGGATGGTTTAGGTGTAGTTCCGTCAGCACTTCCTGTCGATACCTGGATGGCATTACTACTCTGGTACCACGCAATAAACAGCCATCCTGAACGGTAAACTCTTTACGTTTGGCACGATAATATCGAAGCTCCTCCGGGGTATTCTCTTCTGCTGGCCAACCATGTAAGATAAAATGTAAGACATG
>JAEMWC010000128.1:770000-837500 GCA_016490735.1 Pachyseris speciosa
CTATTTGTCACGTAATCGGCGCGCGATTACGTGGGTGTCCAATTACAGGTATCCAATTTGAACTTTTTGTAATTGGATACCTACGTGATTTTCACGTCAATTACGCGCGCTTTAATGGCTTCCTTTGCAAACGTTTCCTGCAGTTTTCAAAACATATGGAAAGCGCTACAGATGTTTTCGCTCAAAAGACCTTCCCAAAAGAAATTTTTAATTCCGAAATTTGTTATAGATACGATTAATTAGTAATTGGACCTCGAAATTTGTTATAGATACGATTAATTTAGTAATTGGACCTCGTGTCGTACAATTCAGGGAGTAATCGCTCGTCCGATTTTGAAATTACTCGCGCGATTACTCCCTGAATTGTATTCCACTCGGTCCAATTACTATTACATATCGCGTATACTCAGTTGGAAGTTGAAAATGTTTAAAAAAAAAAGTGATCTGACGATGATTGCAAATGGCATAAACAACTGCATTGATCGGCTTCCAATTGAAATTGAAGAAACTTTAACTGAACACTGGCTTTGTTTTTTTCTTTTTTGCGACCGAAAATTCGGAGGGGAAAAATCGACGCGAGCGAGGTATATTGCCTGATTTGCACCACGTGATCCAAAATAGCCAATAAAACCGCGCAAAAATTAATCGGTGGGTTATAATGGTGGATATCTACCACTGACCACGACAATAAGGTAAATAATTGATTGCTTTGGTATATAGCAGGCGATTGGATGGCTATCTTCAGACTTACACGTCGTTTCTGGCAAAATAAAAAAAAAAATATTCGTATGTGAAATCTTGGAATATGCCGGTAGATAAAAAGTACTGAAATGATCGTATTACATTCAGCTCTTTATTATCAAGCTGCATATTTTACTCTAATTGCAACAGCTCAAGTTACATGCATAACTGCGATGAACTTCCATACATGTAAATGCCTCTTTGACACTTAAATAAATCTCAAAAGTTTCAGCCTAAATGTTTCCATGATGCTGTCGAACATTCTTTCAAAATAACAAATTATTCTGTCGAGTGGTTTGCACTCGCATGTGATCTATTTCCTTCCTTTTCTGCCAGCTATTTTACAGTTTCATTGACTACAACAAACATGGATCAGAAGTTTTATTTCTTTTATCCAAGGACGATGGTAACATGGAACAATCTACCCATTAGTGATGATGTAAATAAAAATAATTTTAAGTGTGTTGCTCTTGCAGCCATTAAATCGTTTGAATAATGCTATTTATATGTATACATAATTGTACTCTTTCCCTATTTTACCATTTTTATACTTTTTTTTACTTCTTTATTTATTCATAATTTTTTTTAAATAAAAATAATTTTAAGTGTGTTGCTCTTGCAGCCATTAAATCGTTTGAATAATGCTATTTATATGTATACATAATTGTACTCTTTCCCTATTTTACCATTTTTATACTTTTTTTTTTACTTCTTTATTTATTCATAATTTTTATATCTAATTTCATTTGTACGCATATTTTACTTTTAAACTCCTAGTATAGTTATTGCTGTTTTAGGAGTAAACTCATTAAAGATTAAAGATTCCAATAGCCCTTGTTCAATCTACAATACACTTGCTTAGAAAGCTATTAAGATTTTAATTGTTTTTCTCTATATGGAAGTCTGAGATTTCGCTAGTGAGGCAGGTACAGGTTTTACATGTTGTGTATCTCTTCCTCCTTGCCCGCTTCATGCCAATGGACAGCGGCAGCTCCTTTTTCACGTCTTCCCATAGTTCCTTGAGCACCCTGACAGTGTTGATATCTCTACTGCGCAGGTGTGGCACAACCTCTTTCACTCGTCCCTGGTCATTCCAGTTATACTTTTTCTTCAGTCGGGCAAAGAACTGCTCTAATGTCTCCACGCTGTTAATTCCCTCTATAGAAAGGTAAGAAGCGGGGGAACACAGAGATTGCATTCTTTTTCGCCTGTCCTCGCTATTTCTAATCGAAGTTGTTTTTCCAAAAGAATGCATATTACCCTTAGCGAAAATGACCTGAAACCAACGCGAAAATAGCCTAAGACCGAGCGTCTGAACCCGACTTCCGGTGCCACGTCACGGGTTTGGCGGGCCGCGCACGATTTTCCCGCCAAAACTCTCCCGAAAGAACACCTGTGTATTCAGAGTAAACCTTAAGCCCCGTTCAAACGGCGCACGATAGTCGATGATAGTTGAAAAACCCAAAACTAGCATGAACTATCATCAACTATCATGGGCGCGGTCAAACGGCGAAAACTATCATCGACTATCATGAGATTTTTGAGCACGTTCAAATTGAATGATAGTTCATGATAGTCGATGATAGTGCGTGATAGTTCGCGTTCAAACGCGCGTGATAGTTAAAACTATCATCGACTATCATCAACTATCATTATCGTTTGAACGGTAGTGTTTTGAGTGGGACCATTCCCTAATTCAGGTTATTTGAGGTGAAAGCTTTTGAACAGAACTCAGTAGGCGTGACGTTACGCAAGGTGGTTTGATCTTTTGAGACTCAGTGTATGAAATAATGAATTATACATTACAAGTCGTCTGAATGAGTGAATGAACGAACGAACGAACAAAAAAACGAAGGAATGGATGGATGGATGGATGGATGGATGGATTGATGGATGGATGAATGAGGCTTTGAAGATGAGTACTGAAAATAAAGCCTGAAAAATTTCAATTTTTTTTTTATTTATTTTCACTACTTCTTAAGTAGTGTTCATAAGATGTGACGATCTCTTTCAAACTGACCAGCGTTTTAACTCCAATAGCAAGTCCTCTCTCCTTCTGATTTTTCTCTCGCTGTTTGCGAATTCTTATGAAACTTTCAGCAGAAATCAGAGCAGAATCAAGGATGTCCAGAGCAGCTCGCTCCACAGCAAAAGACTTCTCGCTTCGCTCTTGAATATAATTAGCAATGAAGTAGGTTCGCTCGCTGGAACTGCCAGTCGCCTCAGACACCATATCAAAAGCGTTATCTTTGTCGTTGGCGTCTCTTATCGAGTCTTGGTAGATGATCACAGTCACAGGGGCATAACCTGGAGAGACAATTGAAAGGTATTTTGTAAATTTAAAGCACTGTTCAAAACACTTTCATGGTTTAAGGTGCCGAAGGTGCAGCAAGCCTGTCGCAGTACTATCATTATTTCACATATGTAGCCCTTCTCATCATAGCCTTGTATCACATAACTGAACACGTCATACACGATATGTGATCCACTGTACTAGCGAACGTAACGCAAATCCTGTGTTTGTATAAGTGTCTGTTAATTCAGTCCGTCCGTCCGTCCGTCAGTCCGTCCGTCAGAAAGTCCGTCAGTCAGTCCGTCCTTCAGTCAGTCTGTCAGTCAGACAGCTCTCCGTCTGTCGCTCAGTCAGTGTGTCAGTCCGTCAGTCAGTCAGTCGGAACAGCTTTGCCTACATTGGGGCAAAGTTATGGAACGCTTTACAGAACAATATGAAGTGCATGAAGTCCATAAGAGGTTTCAAGAGTAAGTTAGAAGATCTCAGTCTCTCTATGGAACCTTAACCTAAGCTTGCATATGATTTCGAAATATTGCTATACTAAATATTCAATTGTCTAAAAGTTATATTAAAAATTATTTTGAAAGTAGGATTTTATATAAGTTTAGTGTACTTTCAATTGGCTCACGACTTTTGTGGAAAACAAAAATGCAGTGTTTATAAATTTGTGAACAAAATTACCGTGCTTAAATAAAGTTTTCAATCTATCGATCTATCTGTCCGTCCGTAGGTTCGTCTGTCCGTCCGTCAGTCAGTCAGTCAGTCAGTTCGAGGGGAGTTTGAATAAGCATTCGCTTCAACCAAACCTGAAAGTATTCATCTCGCGTGCATGAAAGGTTGCCGCGGCCATGCAAAAAATCTAATGCAGCTCTTCTAACCAATCAGAGATTAAAAGGTTTCTGTTTAAACAAATGATGAGCTAAACCAGAATTACACCTGACTTGGCCATTCGCACCTTTTCTCGCGCACGACGAGGGTTGCATATTCACTCACACTCTTTATCGATATCACATTTGGCCTGGGGCTGTAATTGGCTAATTTCAGTGTTTGCACTATTTCTTATTGGTCAGACGTCCTTTAGCTGGTTTGAGCGAAAAACTTACGCCATATGTTAGTTCTTACTGAGTAGAGGAAAAAAGTACGACCAATTGCAGTCCTGAAGGAAAGACATATAGGAACGACCAACTTTGCCCTTACCGTCCTTCCTAAAGTGTTCTCTGATCTTCTTCAACGTGTCTTTATACTTGCCATCCTTCAAACGCGGATCATTTGCCTTCACCACAAATATCACTCCGTGAGCAAACTTGGCCAGCGCTTCAACTTTCCTGGCCACTTGAGAGTCTTTTCCTCTTCCACCCTCCCCTGGGTCATAATTAGAAACTGTTAGAAACGTCCTTAATTTTGGTTTTAAGCGAAAGTAACTCAAAAACGAGCTTGGTGACCCTCATTTTTTTATTATTGAAAATTAATAAGTGCATCAAGATCCAACTTTTTGCAAAGTTTAAGAAAAGTTGTACTAGTGGATTCAGAGCCACCTTAAATTATCGAAAATTCAAGGTGGCTCTGAATCCACTAGAAGAATTTTTCTTTGACTTTGCAAAAATTTGTATTTTGTATGCTAATTATTTCTCAACAATAAAAAATGGGGGTCACTGAACTCATCTTTTAGTTATTGTGGCTTAAAGCTAAAATTAGGGGTGCTTTAAACAGATTATAGTGTTGCTATGGTGACCTATTATGTCAAAAAAAAGTTTCATAACTTGTTCACCAATGATTTGGCATTTGTTTGATACCACTATAAAGGTAACAATGTACAAACATTGGCAGCAATGATCCATCAAAATAAAGTGCTGAAAAATGCTTGCTACCGATGTGAGCCACCTTAACCTTTACTGTATTTTTTTCCTTTTGTGGGTAGGCACCAAAGGACAAGAGCAAAGGAGAAAAGCCACCTTCAAAATATTTATCAGGTCTTTTATTACCAGTATTGACTAAGGTAAGATATTTATACTGCATCCATGGCAGTGCTTGTCAACTTCATAACACAAATTAATGTGTGACTCACAGAATTAGAACTTCAATGTCCCAGTCAAATACAAAATGAAGCGACCAAACAAACAAAATGAAAGTATTGATAGAATAGACTTGAGTCACTTACAAGCCTCGGCATAAAGTTGCTTGATGGGTCTGCTCATTGAGTTTTCATGACCACTTCAATTTGAACTATCTTCAGTTCCTGTGGCAACTATGAAATGTATTAAAGTCTTTCACAGGATGTAGCATGTACATGTAATGTCAAAAAGCGACAAACAGTTTGTAGGCCAAATGTATGTGTATTATAAAGGGGGTCAGTTTCTAAAGAAACTATGGTGCTGCATTGGTGGGAATGTGGTGCACAAAAATTTGGTTTATCAACGGAGTTGATAATGTAAATTGACCACCATAAAGACATTCAAAAGCAGAGGTTTCGAGCACTAGCCCGTCATCTGAGCGCTCTGATGAAGTGCTAGCACTCAAAATGTCAGCTTTTTAAATCTTTTTATGGTGGTAAATTTACATTATCAACTCAATTGATAAAACCAAATTTTGATATGTATTGTGCACATGTCAACGGCTTCCCCATGGTGCCAACCCCCGGGCCAACCAGGGGGATTGTAAAATCAGTCAAGCAAACTTGAGGAATTTCCCCGGGGGGTCGGGGAATCCCTCAAGACAAAGACCCCTGGATGAGGTGTCTCTCACCTGAAAATCCCCGTGACATCCTTTTCAAACTTGTGAATTCCCCCACCCCCTTATCTTTGATCATAAAACAATGTCAAGATTTTCCCCTACCCTCGGGCAAAGAATCCCATCGATCTCCTTCTATTCTGCCACTTATCTCCCTGGTAGGCCTGGGGGTTGACCCCGCGGGGAAGCGGATGACATGTGCATTATAGACCCTTGTGTAACACAATACGTGTATACTTATGTACATTCTTCAATCCTTTTCTTTTGGACTGATAAAATCCGTTTTCCAGCACTTAAACTTGCAAATAGTTAAATATTAAGATGACGGTTTGATAGTAAATTATGGGAGTCACCAAGTTTGTGTCCGAGCTAGAGACACAAATGAGGGTCTTTTTAACGGTTGGCACTGTTCCTATGGTAACTTGTCGTGTCAATAAACAATAATTGGGCATCCATTTGTTTCCACACGCTTTTCGAACGTTTCAAACGTTTTATAAACAGACGTCTTTTTAACTACTTTTAATTGTTATATAGTTTTATCAGGGATCGCGTTAACGCAGAAATCGTGCATTTTTATGCAAACAAAATCTAAAAAATGCATCTTCCAAATTTTAATGAGTCCCAGGACGCAAGAAATTGATTAAAGAAGTCACTCCACTTGTTTTGTGGAAATGTCAGTCGATTTGGTTGTTTGAGTAACATTTAAAATATAAGATTGAAGCGAACTAACATTGTGGCCACCGTATTGGATTTAGCTACGCAAAGGAGACTGGAGAATGGAGATGATTTCACATTTGGGAAACTACATTAGCTACCGGCATTTTATTGCCGGCGAGAAATTCAAGTGCATGCTTACTTACCTATATATATTTATAGCAACGAACGACCATGTGAAAAGGGTGGAAGACATAGTCATTTTAGCCAATTAGCTAAAATGTTTTGATGGTTGCTAACTTAGGGTTCAGGCGATTGACGATTTGCAAGAACTCGTTCACAAAGGATGAAAAAATTTCCAACGATGGGCGCTTGTACGTCACATGAATCGAGTGGATCACAAAAGTACAGCAAACGTATTGCTTCATGCGTGACATTGAGTACTATTCACCTGTTAAAAAATCTTGTCTCATTGGAAAAAAATTGTGTTGCCACGCTTCAGTGAGCTATCAAGAGAAACAATATATTAAACATTATTTAAGAATGAAAGTAATTTTCCAGTCACTCTTTTTTATAACAAAAGAACTAGTTTTTTGTAAGAGTAGGTCATCAAGATTTTGGGATCCCCTCCAAAATGGGGACCCCAATTTGGCGAGACATATGGGTGCCAGGACCCAGATTGAAAAATCCTAGTGCCATCCCTGTCTATATCGTCAATTTATCGTAGTTCAACTGTAATCCGGAACGTTTTTAGTTTTTGGAATTAATAAAGACCATTTACTTTACTTTAAGAGGTTTTGTTTGTCACGAGCGTCATTGGCTTTCGTTGTATCGGCGTTTCGTTAGACAAAGCTGATGACCTGTGTTGAATTTGTCAACATTTAAGATCGTTCACGTTTAGCCAATTACCATGAATTAATTTAGCCTAACAGGAAGTTACAGTCAACTTGATTATCATCTGTCTTGTTTCAGCTAAATACAAATCACAGTGGCAAGGGACATTCAATAGAGCATCTTATTGACGCATTCAAATCAGTAGAGACGTCCAGTCCAGGCCTCACCGATGGCTTGGTAGACAAGATCGTCGACAATGTCAAGCGTGCTAAAAGGTAAGGTTCCTATCGAACCGCTCTGCATAGTGAAACACACAGTGCCAGCTGTATAAAAGATTATTTCGTAGTTGTTTTGTTCATTATCGGTGTCTTTATTTCTATCAAAACCGACGAATAACGTCCTTTATTTGAAAGAAATGGCGATCGCAGAGGGTAGGGGACATAGTTCTAATTTATTTCGTGTACATAAAGAAATGCGAAGTTGAGCGAGCCGTAACTACGTATTTATTTGGGGCCGTATTTACGGAAGGGCCATAAGCTGTTATGACTTACTAACATATACCGTAAAAGCTCTGTTAAGCCCCTGGGGAAGCGGGGTGGGGGGGGGGCGCTTTTTCGAGAGGGGGCTTAATACAGAAGGGGGTGCTTATTTCAAATCTTAAACTCGCCGTTTTCTGCTTAAAATAGTTTTTGTACAAAACTACAGTGAACCTTTATTATTTAATTAAGAGCAGCAAACATTATTTTGTGTTGGAGTGTATACCAACTGGGTCGCATGAAGTGGATTTCGTAAGAGGGGAGGGACTAATTACAAAATCTCATGTCCCAAAAGGGCGGGCGGGATTTATTACAAAAAACCCATTTCTAAACGGGGGGCTTATTAGAGAGGGGGGCAGGGGCGGGCTTAATGGAGCTTTTACGGTACCTCAGGACATTGTTGGAAAGACTTCCTATAAGGAAAAGTTTCGTATTCACGTTAACCTGTGTCACTAGTAAAAATCAACGTAACGTCTTGAAGATATTTACAGTGCTTTCTATGATACTGATACATTGTTGTGACTTTCACCTTGTTAATTTTGCAGGTGATAACATAGCAAGATTCATGGTTTCACACGATTCAGAAGAACAATAGTCACTCCATACAAGCCGCTTGTGAGCAGAGTTCTACTTTGGTCACCAGTATTAACTTATTTCATGTTTAAAGAAGCAAAACTTTTTATCACAGAACGTTTTAAAAAATTGTACAGTCTAGCGTAATGCCGCATTCCAGTTTTCATGTGGGCTCATAAACTTGATTAATCGTGAATACAACTATACATGTCTCACTCGGGCGATGTGGCCCCCTTTGTATGCATAACTTTTTCCGCGACACCTCCAGGGTTACATGAAAACTGACGGAAGAGCTCATAACGAGACTTATGAAACGAGGTGCGCAGGGGTGGCATCTTGTTAGGTTTCTTTTGGTAATTGGGCTTAGTGTTTTGCAAATAAATACTTATACGTGTAGTAAGAATAAATTTCCGACGATAAGCCAGCTTGTATATGAAGTTTTCTTCAGGACTAACTTTCGACAAATAAAAAATGTCTTCCTAACCTTGATTGCTTTTTAATCCAAAAGAACACGTCATCTGATCAAAGGCTCCTCTGAGCCAACTCATGGATGCATCTTGCTACACTAATTGCGATCTACACTTGACTAGAAATGCAATCTCTTTCCCAGAGTCAATCTAACGTATTATTCAAACTAGACAGGTTGTGATGTATTCTCGCCCGCACGCAATCTCCCATCAAAGAGAGCGTTGTATGACACCCCGAAAGTTACAGCATGGTAACTGTACTTTGCCACAATTACTTTCAAAAATAATTTTTATACTGATCGTTTATTTAAGCCAAAGGATAAAGACTTTCTCAACAAGATTAAGATCGATGTTTTGGCGGCTAGATTTCATAATACGCGGCCATTTTATTTACATACCATTGAATAACAATGGCGTCCATGCCTCTGACTTGGAAAGCTATTTCAGACATAACGTGCCTGTCAGTAAAATCGATCATTTTTTTTTCCCAAAACAAATGCGTTGCTTGTCTAAATAGGTTATTTTTTTTTTTGGTGGAAAAGTTCTGCTGGTTACTTTGATTTAGTGTAGCGATTGCGACGTTGTATGTTGTGTCAAACATAAGATCCTGTACATTATGCAAAAAGTTATACATCGGGGAAACAGGAAGACGACTAGGTGACCGATTCCGAGAACATCTACGTGATGTTGAGAAAGATGACAGAGACGCATCCAAACCAGTCGCTCGACATCTTAATCTTCCTAGCCATTCCAAACAACACATGTCAATCTCCGGCCTTTCCTTACATCAAGGTACCACGGAAAGCCATAAAAATCTCGAGCAAAAATTGATCTTTCAAATCGGCACTCTTAATCCCCATGGTATCAACGAGCGCTTTTCATTCAATTAGTTTATTCCTCTTACGTTACCATGTTACCACCAATAGCGTAGCTCCATTTTCGGTATATAAACCATACACAACCCACAATTCCTCGATTCGCTCTGACGAAGGGCTAACGCTCGAAACGTCAGCTAATCGAATCCCTGTACGGTGGTCAATTTACATTATCAAGTCCGTTGATTAACCAAATTTTCTTGAGCAAAGAGAATTGTGTGATACTACCAGGGGAGGGACAGAAGAAATGTCTCAAGTAAGTTTAATGAATAAATTAATAAGGAACGAGTGAGTGAGTGACATCAGAGTGCCTTCTAGACCTCATGGCATGACTACGTCATCCATGAGCTAAAAAAGGAATACTGTGTGAATGATATGAGACCGAGTGTGCGGTTCCACGTCACTGGTTTGACGGGCTGCGCTCGATATTCCAGCCAAAGCTGTCCCAGAAGAACGCATTTTCGGTGTATTCCAAGTGAACCATGTTCTGTTCATTCTGTTGTCGGGAGCAGATTAAACGGGATCTATTCGGTTTATTCCGAAACAGAATAGGTCCTAAACGAACGAGAAAAACGTCAATTACGAATATTCACATTTCGGAATAGTACTAAAACTACGCGCGTAAAGAAAACGCGTCCGCTGCAACACGCCCTGCGTACACTGTCAATACAGAGATCGCTTTCTCGCTTACAGCAAATCACAAATATAACCGCGTGACTGCGCTGGAATTATTTTGCATGGTTCCCATTTAAGTGTTCATTCTTTTGAGAAAGCTACAAAGGAGAACCTGACAATTTGCAGTTTTTCGTAAACGTGATGCTAAATAATATACCTGAGCTAAAACTGATCTGAAGACAACAGCGGGTTGAAATTAGCCGTGAATAAGTTTTTACACTAGCCTAGAATGCAACAGTGGAACACTTGTTGAATGGGAGAACAAAACCTCCTGGTTCCCGGACCATTTTCTCCCGCCCCATGCGTTTTTCTCCCGACTCTAGCCGCTTATCGTGTTGCTCCCATCCCCGATAAATTATTCTCTTCCGCCTCCCGTTCGTTTTAAAACTCCCACCTTCCCCCCTCCCCCCTCGCCTACCCTTGCCTCCCCCTATCTTCCCATGCTCCCACCTAGCTCCCCCCCCCAAACCCAAAGATGCCATACTACAGTGAAAAGTAGAGATTAGTGTTGTACCCTTGAATAGCAGAAAACGGGCTCCGCGAAACAGAAACAGGGAAACACTAGCAGCGTATTACATACTGCTTCGAATTAGTGTAATAACAGCAGAGTTTCTTTGCATGGTGGAACGATGGAATATTAATATAAAGGTAGTACATAGTAAGATTTATAATGATACTAGGACTGAGTGGAGCCCGGACTGTCCAATTATTCAGGCCTGTTGCCTACACCACTCCAATAATGTTCTGATCTTAGCTGGTGTGGTAAAACCTCTTTTTGTTAGCTCACTTAAGTCTGGATTCCATTTAAGACGTCGCAAAAGATCTGAGCGATTCGGGCGACTCATACGTTTCCATATAATCGCCTGTAAGATTCAGAAGCATGCAGTGGTTGCAGAAATTTATGGTTCCAACGACATTACTTGTGATAGACAATTTATGGACTTGAATTGATTTGAGTTTGAGATCAGGTTTGAGTTAACAACAAAACACAAAATTAGTTTTGGTCGGCCTTGGGCTCTTTCAGACTTTGCTGTAGTAGTATCACACATGATAGCGAAAACCCCTAACTTTAACTAGCGTTGTGTTTTTGGGTATCCCCTCTGGGGATACCAATATAACTCAAGGGATATATTTTGTGACTCAAACTGTACTCATGTTCGTTGTTTTTGGACAGTGATGCATGTATAAATCAATGCATGGGGCTGTGCGGAAATCTTGCTAATGTTCCTCGCGTTAACTTTAGACTTGCTTTAGGTTTTTTGGTTTTCTAGACCAGAGATAATTCCGTATTCAGTAAAAGTAAAATGTGAGGACGCCTCGTGGTAATGCTTCTCTTGTTCGTAAAGCAACAAGGCCCATTCCGTTAATGTTTTGAAAGGCAAGCCAAAATGCACAGGTGGAGCGTTTCATTCGCATCACTACCGGCCATATTGGTTTGGGGCGACCTGCACCATTTGCAACACCTCACCTCACCTCACAAAGAATTAAAACAATGGAACCTAGCCATAAAACAATAGAGGTGCAACTGATAAAGATCCAGTGAAATTAGAGGTTTCAAAGAGGTGCAGCCCTACCCATTGGTTTACTGAAACAAAAGAAAGTATTTGCATAAAAATAGAGTTCAATTCCCAGAGGTTTAGTTTGGAACACCAACATGGCCGCCATGACGCCATGTGAAAACACTCTACAACGGAAGTGCACTCAGATCCCTTCTTTCTCCTGATATTTTCTTTTCTTAGAAATCAGTGAACACCAAGGAAACGATGCAACATTTAATTACCCCTTTTTTTAGATATTTTTTAGAACTTTAGCACTGTCTGCACCGCGGTAAGATGAAGACGCTTCCCTTAATGCTTTATGTAGACCCAATCTTTTTCCTTCATTCGTTTAACATGTTTTAGGCAGGATTCTCCGTCGGTTTGTTCCATGTGATCGTCACCGCAGTCAGGTTCACTTCCTCCGCTGCCTGAAGTGAAAACAAAATAATTAAAGCTTGTTCGGGATAACTTTCTTTTTGCAGTAGCTCTCTCTTTTTTAACTGGTATCGTTGTCGTGTATCTTGTGCAGTGAGTCATTGATTAGCGACATGGAGTGGCTACGAACCTGAGAATGTGACTGCATCATAAACGATCGGTTTTCCCTTCTGAAAATCAAGAGATAAATAATAATAAACAACCTTGAAAATGTTATTCCATTTCTTTTCAAGCTCATGCATGAATCATTTGTGCTTTTCAACCCTATTTTGTGTTATTTAACTTTGTTTCTCCTTTTTTACCTTTGTCGCGCATGACCTTGGATGCCCCTGGATAAATAAAAAGAAAGATATTAAGTCGCTTTCTCGAGGGAGAAGCAAACCATAATTTCCACAACACAAGAGGACCATGAAAACTTACAAAGTTGGGCCAATTTTTTCAAGGTCCAATCCATTTCAATCCTTGTCATCACTAGCCAAAGAGGCTTATTATAGTTTTGACATTGAAAGTTTTGGCAAACTGGGAAAATAATTTTAAACAAAACTACAGTATTAGGTTTGGGTTTCCTTTGCTTCCAAAATCTTTTTTTTTTTTTTTACCTTTTCGAAGTAATATTGAAAATTCGCGACATAAATCCTTTAAGAAAAGTAGACCGCTAAATGGAAATTCTACATCTTGCCATTACTTACATATAGGAAGTTTGAGTTATAGGCAAATGAGCATGATCGTTGTCCTCGGTACACTGTTGCCCTGTATTTGTGGGTTGGGCGGTATCCTGTTGGGACAGTGTATTGATTATTGATTACAAGTCAGGTGTTTACATTGCCGACTTTTACAAGTAGGTATTCAATAGGTATTTTATAGGTATTTTTTTAGTAGATATTTAATCTTATATTTGCTCAGTAGCCTAAGCAACGACGACGGCAACGGCAACGAAAACGTCATTTCAAAATGTAACTTCTCGTTATTGTAACTCTTTCGCGATTTTTCCAAGTCTTTTAACTTGTAAAATGTGGGCAAACCGGCTATCCTGGAGCTAAATTAGTAAAAACGGCGTTGAAGTTGGGAAAAAGAAAGAAGAGTTCACCGTCATACGGTCACGTTCTCCACAAAACCTAAAATTTGGTCATTTCACGTTGTTGTTTTGCTGAGGACGGCAAAGAAATGTACCAAAATGTAAAGCGCACGTGCAGAGCGATTGGTTTTGCTCATCATGTAAACCTATAGGACGTATGCACGTTACGTCATCACCGCCATGTTGGTGTACCGTGAACAAAAGATTCTCGTTAGTTTCTTTTGTTATTGTCCACCAACATGGCCGCCAACCCATTGTCATTCGAATCTCTGGAGACTGGCACCATACCCTCTATTGCTTTGTGGCGTTCTAGTTGCCGTCGCCGTCCTCGTTGCTTAAGCTTCCTAGTTTCGAATTACTCCTTTTTATAACTCATAGTGTTAGCAGTAATGGTATTAACGTAAGGTTTATAGGTATTGGAAAATGTAGGACGGGGGATTTTTATGAATTCCCGCAGGAATTTGATACGAAGACTAGAAAACTTTGTTCTCTCAAAAGGCAGTTATTCACAAATATTCACATGGTTTTTGAGGTTCGAATCGTGAGTGTGTTGTATAATAAACAACATTAGAAATTTTCACAGATAGTGAATTGATCGTTTTCAACTGTTTTTAGAGTTCTTCAAACGTTGTATTTACTGTTAAGAAATAGGTGGTTGCAATAGGAAGTATGCACGTTACGTCATCACCGCCATGTTGGTGTACCGTGAACAAAAGATTTCTCATTAGCTTCTTTTGTTATTGTCCACCAACATGGTCGCCAATCCATTGTCATTCGAATCTCTGGAGGCTGCTTGCATACCCTCTATATCGTGTTCACTGTATAATTGTACCCCCCGCCCCCTTCTGCATACAAAAGGGTAAAATCTGGAAGCAGAAAGATCCTGTTTTCATGGCGCAAATGTTTTTCACACTGAATCTCACACTGTTGCTTAACTAACTTGATGGCAAATGAATAAAGGGGATTAGTTTCTAAAGAAACTGTGGTGCTGCGTCAGTGGTGGAGTGAAACACGAAAATTGGGTTTATCAACGGAAATGTTAAGGTAAATTGACCACCGTACAGGGATTCGATTAGCTTACGTTTCGAGCGTTAACCCTTCTTCAGAGCGAATCGAGGAATTGTGGGTTGTGTATGATTTATATACAGAAAATGGAGCTACGCTATTGGTGGTAACATGGTAACGTGAAAAACAGGAATAAATTAATTGAATGAAAAAAGCGCTCGTTGGTATTCGAGCGTTAGCCCTTCGTCGGAGCGAATCGAGGAATTGTGGGTTGTGTATGATTTATATACAGAAAATGGAGCTACGCTATTGGTGGTAACATGGTAACGTGAAAAACAGGAATAAATTAATTGAATGAAAAGCGCTCGTTGATACCGTGGGGATTAAGAGCGCCGATTTGAAAGATCAATTTTTTCTCGAGATTTTTATGGCTTTCCATGGTACCTTGATGTGGGGAAAGGCCGGAGATCGACATGTGTTGTTTGGTATGGTTAAGGAGATTAAAATGTCGAGCGACTGGTTTGGATGCGTCCTTGTCATCTTTCTCAACATCACGAAGATGTTCTCGGAATCGGTCATCTAGTCGTCTTCCTGTTTCGCCGATGTATAACTTTTTGCATAATGTGCAGGTTATGCAATAGATAACATTCGCGGAGGTACACGTGCAACGATCAGTGATCTTAACAGATCGCTTAGGGCCCGATATTTTGTCAGTGTTTTGAATGAAAGGACAAGGATCTTTCAAATCGGCACTCTTAATCCCCACGGTATCAACGAGCGCTTTTCATTCAATTAATTTACTCCTGTTTTTCACTTTACCATGTTACCACCAATAGCATAGCTCCATTTTCTGTATATAAATCATACACAACCTACAATTCCTCGATTCGTTCTGACGAAGGGCTAACGCTCGAAACGTCAGCTAATCGAATCCCTGTACGGTGGTCAATTTACCAAATTAACCAAATTAACTTGATAGCAGTTAGACAGATTACACGTATTATGCACTGACAAGCATATTAGTTCAAATTGTACGGGAAACAATATTTGGTTCCCAATTTTAAAACCTACGGTAAAGTTCCAAAAGTAACGACCTCCCGAAAGTAGCTATAAAATTTCACAGGTTTCAGCAAATCCCAGGAAAGGGAAGCAAACTAAACAGCTTGTGTAGTCAAATGTATTTTATTGTTACTGAACTCGCCTGGTCATTTTCCTTTTCCAAGCTCGACCTAACGCCATCATTTTGAAGGAACCCTTGGTTAGAAGCCATTCTGAAAAATGAAAAACAGTGTTTCTGTGACGTAACGAACACGAGCACGCGTTTTTCTATTCCAGAAAGTGTCTTCGAGGACTACTTGATACCCAAAGGGAGTGTGGCTATTGTGAGGCTAGGCTGAATCTAATCCATGTGCTCTCTTTCTTTCTTTCACGCCGTTTGCCGTTTGCCGTTTGAAAAGTAGGCGATAAAAGTGAGGTCAATATTAACGGTATTTCTGCGGCCTCTTGCTGATATTACATCCTATCACAATCATCTTCCGTTCGAGGTCACTCTTTTGTACGATTATTTGTCGAAAATGATGATTTTTAAAAGCGTTCTCTAAACGACAGTTTTTTTTATTTATGGAAAGCCCTCTTCAAAAGCATTACCTACCACATACTTTCTTCATGATTGCAAGTTATATTTTTGCGTGTTGAAGCTATTTATTGGAAGCATTCAGTGTTAGAAGCGTTCTTTAAGCTAGTTATTTTTCTGATGGAAAGCCCCCCGGGGGGGTGTACTCCCATAAATTCCGGATAGGTGTGTGCCGCGAAGGGTCTTAAACCCTGATCCCATTTAGGGATGAAGCAAACTAAAACTGATACCCTATTTATACTGTACGCATTATTCGTTTAGCTGGGTATTTACGCACTGCTATTTTAACTGAAACAATTTAGGCACCCTGTCTAAAGATCACACCGGGAGAACTATGCCAACATGGGCAAAAATGATACCCTACTTAAGGATCGAGAACCTTAAAAACCATACCCTATCCCGCGGCACATACCTATATAGCCCATATGTGGGAGTACCCCACCCCCCGGAGATGGAAAGCCATCTGCTTAACAACTACCCTCCAATTCGTTTCATATTATTTGTATATTTGTGCGATTTGTGCTAAAATTTCTTTGTCATGTCCATTTAGCCGTGTGAAAATCATCTCAGTGTTCATTTTGAGTTTGTTGTTCCACTCTACACACATTGCGTACATTTGAAGGACGTAACTAAGCGATGGACAAGGAGGAAAAATTGATTTCTACTGGTGAGACGAGCTAGGGAAAACGTTATTTATTCAGAAATAGGAGTTAAATTGGCTGTGTTGTAATCTAATACTCTCCTGAGCCAATCAGGTGAGGACAAAAGCTAGTAACTGTCCGATATATTTTATACGATAGTATGGAACACTACAACATTTTAGAAAGCGAAAAGTGAGGTCTGTCTCAATGTAGCCTATCACTGTAGTAACCAAATATCTAGAATTACTAAAAATATGTGTACCTCGATGTGAAATGAAATAATTGAAATGAAGATAGCGAAGGTTCTTCGAATGGTGCTACCAAAGCAAAGATTGAGCCCAAGCATTAGCAGCCATGGACAGCTGTTTCGGCCTTTAGGCCTCATCAGCATGGCATAGCTAATGCTCAGGCTCAAGTACCCACATATCCATAAAAGCTTTACGTTTTCACTGCTTGTTTTATGGCCGAAACAGCTGTCCATGGCTGCTAATGCTTGGGCTCAATCTTTGCTTTGGTAGATTTACGGGGTAATGCCCGCTACCATGTGGCCTTAGTGCCTTTAGAGTGGCTTCAGCTTACCAAATCACATTAATTTGTGAGGTATATCCTTGTCACTCCAGCCACATCCCACAAGCTTTACGTTTTCACTGCTTATAGTGTAAAGTACTCGTGGGAAAGAAAATCGACGAAATGGCGTTAAAAACGGCTAGAAGGTACAAGGAGGCTATGGAAAAAAGGTAAGAAGGCTTTAAAGGTTATATTTTGATTGATTGCAGTTATTTTCTCGATGCTTGCGTTGTCGTAAGCTACGGTACGGCACGAGCGCTTAACATTCGAGCCACAATTGACCAAATTTCGCGTGATAATGGAAGGAATATCAACTTCAGTTGTGTAAAAGGCAACTTATTACGGATAGACAAACGAGTAGACTTCATACTGAAGAAAGATTTCATTGTATTTCTTCGAAATACATATGAGAATTTTTACTGTAATGACCTTTAAGCCCCATTCCACACATAATACACTAGGGCTGCCTGTGGTTGAATTCGAAAAAAATTCGTAAGTTGTCGAACCAAAATATGGTAGTGGTGGCGTAAAAATTAATTTCACGAGCAGAAAAATTCTACTCACCTCTTTCCAAGTACTGTGAAAAAAGTCGCTTGCTTGCTCTGTTCCTTCCCAACGATGCGCATGTGCATGTGCGATGAGTTTCACGCATCTGATTGGAAATTAATATCTTCTTCAGTTGGCGTTTGCGTCTTGGCACTGCGCAAAATTCAGGGAACTCGTAAGCTTTGGCCTCGATTAACATGGCGAGTTTTCACCCCACGATCCAGTTCTCTTTTCCGTACGATACATTTAAACTTGCATTTCCTTGACTTGAAATGTTTTGCTTTCACTGAAATAGTTACTTTTTGCAGCATCCTCGAGTTCCTGCAAGTTACCTTCGTTAGTTGTCGATGCCTTTCCCTTTCGAGTGGTTGCTATGACGTTTAATTTTAGTCATAAACGTGCTTTCCCCGTGTTTAAAAGCGGCATGAGTCTTTGCCACATAGAATTCAAATAAATAATCCTTTCGGAGACCTTCATGCCAATCGATAGATAAAGAGTGGACACCGAAAACCGCCAAAAGTGATACTTACAGCCGAGATCAATATGGGCTGCCGTTCCTGTGGGTTGAAAAACCATTGTTATGTGATTTTGTTCACTAAACAACTGATGCATCGCAAGATTCTGTTTCAAACTCCTTTGTCGATAAGTTCGATGAATTCGATACAGCATGAAAAAGTCCCCATCTATTTCTTTGTGATATGCCAGCAGCATCCTCCAGTCCTCTCAGACCATAATTTTGACCTCTTCCCACCTTTACGTAGCTTCTGTAAAGATAAAATAGTTTACTTAGAATGCAAACATTTCAAAGACAAAATTGCAAGTTGTTTCCCAAAAAATAAACTGTATTGGTACTTACGGTAAACGACATACCACGAATGCTCGGACGTCCAAGCAAATCTAGTCAGTTTTGGATATTTTCGATTCATAGTTTTCGTGTTCCTAAAACTTCAACCACCTTAGTTTGTGAGCATTTAAACACGTATTTTCCTGCTTTTGTTTGAATGCTTTCCTCAACATAAACTGATCCAATCAGTGAATTCAAAGCAAAATATGATTGTGCCACATGTGGCCCCAACTTGGAAACCATAAGAAGATTGGTTATGATCGGAAATGACTGTTCTCGTTTCAAAAACTCAACTGTAGGAAAAATCTGACCAATACAGCTGAAAACAGTTAAAAGGACTTAAACTTTCTTGAAAGTCGTTTTCGTGTTATTTTGAGTATTATCAAAAGTTATATAAGAAGCCGAAGAATTCGCCATCAGTCCGAAAATCGTGTGTGTGTGAATCAAGAATCACTTGCTGTATGCAAATTAGTCATTGTTGTCATCTTTCTTGGAACCGTTCTCAAAATGTTTATCTGGGCATCACAGCTACCCGAGAAACTAGAAGAAAATGTGCGTCATTGTTAACCAAGATGTTTTTCACTGATATATTTCCTTCCTGAGTGGTTTCCGAAATTAAAAACCATCAAGTGTCACAATTACTCAAAACCGATGAATAATTGAAAGGTCTCGTAATTCCCTATTCCATCTTCCCTATTTCATATTACAAGAATTGGAATCTTAATTGAAATTATAAGCACTGTTTTTAGTGTAGAAGGTCGGAAGAATGTACCATTGACATTGAATGACACGAGACTTAAGCCAGTGACCCAAAGCAACTCGTTCTTACCTGCTGCGAATAAATCCTTGAAGGTGGATCGAAATTTCAATCTGTCTCAGGTTAGGTTTAACGGCAGGGTTTCCTTGCCTCTTTCTTTCTCCTTTTTCAGGTTTCTTTCTCATTCCTCAGCACATTGAGAAGAAGTTTCTCTTGGCAGAAAAAAAAAGTTGTAAAGTTCAAAAAACAAAACAAAAACAAAAAAAAAGCAGTAATCGCTTTGCCGGCATACCAGAAATTAGCTTCGAACTGTAACTGATCGGGCTTTCAAAGTTTAGCTTGCTTTAAAAAACTATCGAACTTTTTTTACGGCCAAGAGAGTCTTATCTATCGATAAAAAAGTTACAGTGAGTATGTCCGATTCATGGTATGTAAAACTGTCCCGCCAGTCGCCGTCCGCGCTCCGGTTAGGGAATGTACTCAAACAGATGCCAATTAATGGTTTGATTCTCTCAGTGGAACTATCTTTGATGAAAAATAAGATCCTTAAAGGTTTCAGTGTAATGTTAATCATTCTATGACTTAAGACATAAAATATTTAAAGGGTTAAACTGATGAAGAGGTTATTCTGGCTGATTTTATGTCCCACTGTTCCCTGACAACTATCATTTTTAACCTTCCCTTTTGGTTTATCATGATAAATTTTGTCAAGCACTGAATAACTCAACTACTATAGTTTCTCGCCGCCTGCATTGCTTTGTAAAGGATTTAACTAAAAATGTATGAAAAAGGAAACTTGTTTGGATTTGTTAGGAAAAGAGTTTTATTTACCTACTGTTTTCAATTTAGCAGTAACGTTACGATTAGTCCCGAAACGTTATTGTGCGGACACTTTTTAGTGCTACCCACCAATCAACAAAGTCAGAATTGTGATTGTCGTATTCCTTGAATATGGCAAAGAGTGAGGGACGATATCAGCAGTTATAATTTGGCTTCACCTGTAAAAGATTCCCATGTTGTGAAGATATTTGCTATATAAAGAATTTCAATAAAGATGACAAAGGAAACTTGTTTGGATCTTTTAGCAAAAGACTCTTTGTTACCATTGTTATCAGTGCATCAACAATATTACAGGGTAGGAGTATTCCCGAAATGTTATTGTGCGACACCTGGGCCGCCGGAGGCATTGCAGATACGGCTGTCACTTGAAGACAAGATGGCGTATCTAAGGATCACCTTATTGATGCAAGTGACCTGTTAAGTTGTTGTTATGTTGTCAGGAGTGGTCTCGTTAACAGATATTTCCTATCTTTAAAACATTTTAAGGTCACATTGTGTTTTTGGGTGGTGCTAATGTTTCTGTCGGTTTTCAGCAATCACTGAAATAGTTAAAGGGACCCAGTGGTGTTATAACGTTATAACTCAAATTACTCTAAACCTCTCGCAGAATCCAAATAAAAATTTACAATTTTCTCGATCGCAACCATTAACCTGAAACTTGACTGGAAACCTTTGCGACTTCACCGGCGGTCCCTATCTTGGGAATACGCACCCTCCCCTCCCCTCCCCTCCCTCTCACCCTTCCCCCTCCCTCTAACGCATTCTTACCTTTACCTCAATGTCCCTCGTTGTGTCCTGACTGGTTTAAACGCCATTTTGTCGAGTTTTTCTTTACCCGGAATACTGTCCATTATAAAGGAAACTATAATAATTATTTATTTATTTATTTATTTATTTATTTATTTGAACAAATATTTTAACAGGATGTTCCCAGTTCAGCAAAGGCTGGTTTAAATGGGGTCCTGTATTTACATTAATTTAATATTACAGTAATTACAATATAAAAGACATACATATAATTACAGATAACATTACGGTTAATTGTTAATTGTGTTAAGGCAGCAAAGAAGGCATTGACTGTTGTTTAAGAAGTATGTTAGGGCAGTTTTAAATTGGGTAGAGTCCGTGATCAATCTTATAGATTTAGGGAGGTTGTTCCAAGTCTTTGCCCCATTGTACAAAAAGGAACCTTGAAATTTTGTGGTTCGAGCAAATGGTAATCGTAACTGGTCCCTATTTCTCAGGATATAATTGTGCACATCAGAGGTATGTCTACAGTTATCTAACAGATAATCAGGTGCCAGTCCATTAATGCACTTGTGCACAAGCATACATTTACAGTAGTCACGACGGAGATGTAGGCTTGGCCAATGAAATGTTTTGTGCAGTTCGTTGTAATGAACCAAGCGACATTCCATAATGCAGGCAGCGCGCCAATGCAATTTATCGAGTTACTCCTTGCTTCCTTGACAGCAGCTATCCCAGACACACGAACAATAGTCGAAAAGAGGCAAAATCATAGCATGATATAACGTAATGCAAGCAGAGCGAGGTAAGATCTTGCGCGCTCTACCATCATACCAAGACGGGAAGAGATTTTCTTTCCCAGTGAGCTGATATGCTCGTCCAGTTGGACACCAAGATATTTAAATTTATATACTCTCTCAATAATGATGTCATGCACGCAAATAGAGAAGTCATCCGCATTTTTCAACTTTTGATGAGTACCAGTAAGCATTGAGGAACACCAAAGACGATTTCTTCGGGTTCTGAGACTATCCCATTAACGCAAACAGATTGAGTGCGATTCTATAGGTAGTGCGTAAACCATTGAACAGTTGAAGAGTTAAAACCAAATGAAATCAATTTCTCAAAGAGAATGTCGTCGTCCAAGGTATCAAAGGCCTTACTCAAATCTAGAAAAAAACAGTCCTGTAAGTAATAATACAGTTCTTTGAGTTAAAAAAAATTACAAGATGGCGTTAAACCATCCAGGACACATAATACCAAGTAAGGGTAAGAATGGTTTATTTCGTATTTTTTTTTAGGTTTTCTTCGGCAACTCAGTGCAAAAGCCCCGAAATTTGGCTTTTGAGTGCGCAAGTCACTTGAAGAAACCATAACATAAAGATAAATACTGTTTTATTTTGACGGTAGATATGAACGGGTTATTCCCGAAACGTTTGACCGTGAATATACAGTATATCGGCACTCGAAAAAAAAAACAACAAAATGATCACTTTGCATCATTTAAATCGAGTGCCACGCTGCAAAACCATTTATTTGTACTAAATACCAATAGTAATAATTACTACACTAGTAATATCTACAGCTTTAAATCCACAAATAACCCCACGTCTAACATACCACGATTGGTTTGCCCGTGGGGTGTGTAAACTCAACTGGTAACGTTACGCTGATGTTGTTTTAAGTCATCCAGTTGATTTTGAGTGAAGACGTAAAACAAAAAAAGAATTATAAGTCTAGCACGCGGAGTTATTACCAAATTCTTTATTGGTTTAAAACAGTAAAACGTTGTTTTAAAACCAAACGTATATAGTTGTGCGTTTTCGACAAATACGAAAATGAGAATATACGATACATCAGAACTGGCGAATGGTAATCTGTATATCTAGAACCGCAAGTTGCCTGCATGATCTTGTGTTCAAATCTTAACGTTGCAGTTCTAATATATGACAAAACAGTTTTTTTTTCACAGAATTAGAGTGATGGATAATTAGTAAATAAACTCCTTTCGGCGGCTGGCGTATCGGAGGATAATGTCCGCATAATAATAATAATAATAAAATCCTTAGGCTACAATGACTATATACAAAACTAAAGAACATATCTAGTGATTAAAACTTACTTAATTAAAATCTATAATAGCTTGTCCGAAAAATGAACAGCTGATAGATGATAGCTTGTCCGAAAAATGAACAGTTGGGCGCGAAGCGAAGCTTCTAGGAAAACTGTGAAATTTTGAGGACAATCAACCAGACAATGCAAGGACATTATCCTCCGATAGGCCAGCAAGCCAGAAAGGGGGCTATTTATTTTATAACCCTCCGATTAATTTTCATATCGCGTATTCACAGTTGGAAGTTGAAAATGCTTAAAAAAACCGATCTGACGACGATTGCAAATGGCTTAAACAACTGCACTGATCGGCTGAGTTTATTTTATTTAAACTGTGATTGGATTCTTCCATTTGAAATTGAAGAAACTTTAACTGAACACTGGCTTTGTTTCGTTCTTTTTTGCGACCGAAATTTTGGAGGACAAATTTCGACGCAGACGGGGTATATCGCGATAGCCAATAAAATCGCGCAAAAATTAATCGGTAGGTTATAATGGTGGATATCTACCATTGACCGCGATACTGAGGTAAATAATTGATTGCTTTGGTATATAGCAGGCGATTGGATGGCTATCTTCAGACTTACTCGCAAAATAGCAAAAATTCTCTAGGAATGTGCCGGTAGATAAAAGTACTGAAATGATCGTATTACATTCAGCTCTTCATTTTCAAGCTGCGTATTATCGCTACTCTTATCGCAACAGCTCAAGTTACATGCATAACTGCGATGAACTTCCTTATATCTAAATACCCTCTTTCACACTTAAATAAATGTCACTTAAATAAATGTCAAAAGTTTCAGCCTAAATGTTTCCATGATGCTGCCGAACTTTCTTTCAAAATAACAAATTATTCAGTTGAGTGGTTTGCACTCGCATGTGATCTATCACCTTCTTTTTTCTGCCAGCTATTTTACAGTTTCATTGACTACAGCAAACATGGATCAGAAGTTCCTATAGCCCTTGTTCAATCTACAATACACTTACTTAGAGAGCTATCAAGATTTCACTAATGAGGCAGGTACTGTTCTTGCGTTCAGAACCACTGCGAAATGTTTCTTTTAAATTTTGTGTACCTCTTCCTCCATGACCAGTTTCATGCCAATGGACAAGGGCAGCTCCGGTTTCAAGTCTTCCCATAGTTCCTTGAGCACCCTGACAGTGTTGATATCTCTACTGCGCAGGTGTGGCACAACCTCTTTCACGCGTCCCTGGTCATTCCAGTTATACTTTTTCTTCAGTCGGGCAAAGAACTGCTCTAATGTCTCCACACTGCTAATGCCCCCTAGAAAGGTAAGAAGCAGGGGAACACTGAGAGTGCATTCTTTTTCGACTATCCTCGCTATTTCTAATCAAATGTGGTTTTCCAAAAAATGAATATTCTATAAGAGGAACACCCTTAGCAGAAATGACCTGAAACCAACGCGAAAATAGCCTGGGACCGAGCGTCTGAACCTGACTTCCGATGCCCCTGACATCACGGGTTTGGCGAGCCGCGCACGATTTCCCGGCCAAAACTCTCCCACAAGAACGCCTGTGTATTCCGTGTAAACCTTATTCTGTTTATTCTTCCATTCCATTCATTCCGAAAACAGAATGGGTGCTAATAGAAAACTAATACTGTCCGCTGTTCCGGGTGTTCCTATTCCAGGTTAGAAACTTTACAACGCACGTGACATTTCACTCCAGCGGTTATGTCATGTGGAGTGTTTTGAGTGGGACCATTTCCTAATTCAGGCTATTTGAGGTGAAAGCTTTTGAACAGAACTCAGTAGGCGTGACTTTACACAAGGTGGTTTGATCTTTTGAGAGAAGGAAATAAGGATGCATTACAAGTTGTCTGAATGAATGAACGAACGAACGAACGAAAAATTGGATGGATGGATGGACGGACGGACGGACGGACGGACGGACGGACGGACGTACGGACGGACGGATGGATGTATGGATGGATGGATGGGTGGGTGGGTTGGTGGATGGGTGGGTGGGTGGATGGATGAATTAGGCTTTGAAGATGTGAGTGATCATCGCAGTTATGAACATTACTTAGGCAGTACTGAAAATAAAGCCTGAAAAAATTCAATTCTTTGCGATACCAGTGCAGAGTTCTACTAACTGAGTTACTAACAAGCCAACTGGAGTTGTTAATTTTTGTTGAAGTTATTTTCACTACTTCTTAAGAAGTGTTCATAAGATGTGACGATCTTTTTCAAAATGACCAGCGTTTTACCTCCAACAGCAAGCTCTCTCTCCTTCTGATTTTTCTCTCGCTGTTTGCGAATTCTTATGAAACTTTCAGCAGAAATCAGAGCAGAATCAAGGATGTCCAGAGCAGCTCGCTCCACAGCAAAAGACTTCTTGCTTCGCTCTTGAATATAATTAGCTATGAAGTAGGTTCGCTCGCTGGAACTGCCAGTCGCCTCAGACGCCATGTCAAAAGCGTTTCCTTTGGCGTTGTCGTCTCTTATCGAGTCCAGGTAGGTGATCACAGTCACAGGGGCATAACCTGGGGAGACAATTGAAAGGTATTTTGTAAATTTAAAGCACTGTTCAAAACACTTTCATGGTTTAAGGTGCCGTAAGTGCAGCAAACCTGTCGCAGTACTATCATTATTTCACATGTGTAGCCATTCTCGTAAAACGAAACCATCATAGTCTTGTATCACATAACTGAACAAGTCATACACGATATGTAACGCAAATCATGTGCCTGTAAAAATGTCTGTTAATTCAGTCCGTCCGTCCGTCCGTCTGTTCGTTAGTCAGCCAGTCCGTCCGTCCGTCAGTCAGTCTGTCAGTCATTCAGTCCGTCAGTCAGTCAGTCCGTCCGTCCTTCAGTCAGTCTGTCAGTCAGACAGCTCTCCGTCTGTCGCTCAGTCAGTGTGTCAGTCCGTCAGTCAGTCAGTCGGGACAGCTTTGCCTACACTGGGGCAAAGCTATGGAATGCTTTACAGAACAATATGATGTGCATGAAGTCCATAAGAGGTTTCATAAGAGTAAGTTAGAAAATCTCAGTCTCTCTATCGAACCTTAACCTAAGCTTGCATATAATTTCAAAATATTGCAGTAATAAATATTCAATTGTCTAAAAGTTATCTTAAGAATTATTTTGCAAGTAGGATTTGATATAATTTTAGTGTACTTTTAATTTGTTCACGGCATTTGTGGAAAAAAAATGCAGTGTTTGTAAATTTGTGAACAAAATTACCGTGCTTAAATAAAGTTTTCAATCTATCGATCTATCTGTCCGTCCGTAGGTTCGTCTGTCCGTCCGTCCGTCCGTCAGTCCGTCAGTTCGTGGGGACTTTGAATAAGCATTCGCTTCAACCAAACCTGAAAGTATTCATCTCGCGTGCATGAAAGGTTGCCGCGGCCATGCAAAAAATCTAATGCAGCTCTTCTAACCAATCAGAGATTAAAAGGTTTCTGTTTAAACAAATGATGAGCTAAACCAGAATTACACCTGACTTGGCCATTCGCACCTTTTTCCGCGCTCGACGCGGGTTGCATATTCACTCACACTCTTTATCGATATCACATTTGGCCTGGGGCTGTAATTGGCTAATTTCAGTGTTTACACTATTTCTTATTGGTCAGACGTCCTTTAGCTGGTTTGAGCGAAAAACTTACGCCATAAGTTAGTTCTTACTGAGTAGAGGAAAAAAGTACGACCAATTGCAGTCCTGAAGGAAAGACTAATTTAGGAACGACCAACTTTGCCCTTACCGTCCTTCCTAAAGTGTTCTCTGGTCTTCTTCAACGTGTCTTTATACTTGCCATCCTTCAAACGCGGATCATTTGCCTTCACCACAAATATCACTCCGTGAGCAAACTTGGCCAGCGCTTCAACTTTCCTGGCCACTTGAGAGTCTTTTCCTCTTCCACCCTCCCCTGGGTCATAATTAGAAACTGTTAGAAACGTCCTTAATTTTGGTTTTAAGCGAAAGTAACTCAAAAACGAGCTTGGTGACCCTCATTTTTTTATTATTGAAAATTAATAAGTGCATCAAGATCCAACTTTTTGCAAAGTTTAAAAAAAGTTGTACTAGTGGATTCAGAGCCACCTTAAATTATCGAAAATTCAAGGTGGCTCTGAATCCACTAGAAGAATTTTTCTTTGACTTTGCAAAAATTTGTATTTTTTATGCTAATTATTTCTCAACAATAAAAAATGGGGGTCACTGAACTCATCTTTTAGTTATTGTGGCTTAAAGCTAAATTAGGGGTGCTTTAAACAGGTTATAGTGTTGCTATGGTGACCTATTATGTCAAAAAAAGTTTCATAACTTGTTCACCAATGATTTGGCATTTGTTTGATACCACTATAAAGGTAACAATGTACAAACATTGGCAGCAATGATCCATCAAAATAAAGTGCTGAAAAATGCTGGAAACCGATGTGAGCCACCTTAACCTTTACTGTATTTTTTCCTTTTGTGGGTAGGCACCAAAGGACAAGAGCAAAGGAGAAAAGTCTTTAATTACCAGTATTGACTAAGGTAAGATATTTATACTGCATCCATGGCAGTGCTTGTCAACTTCATAACACAAATTAATGTGTGACTCACAGAATTAGAACTTCAATGTCCCAGTCAAATACAAAATGAAGCGACCAAACAAACAAAATGAAAGTATTGATAGAATAGACTTGAGTCACTTACAAGCCTCGGCATAAAGTTGCTTGATGGGTCTGCTCATTGTTTTCATGACCACTTCAATTTGAACTATCTTCAGTTCCTGTGGCAACTATGACATGTATTAAAGTCTTCCACAGGATGTAGCATGTACATGTAATGTCAAAAAGCGACAAACAGTTTGTAGGCCAAATGTATGTGTATTATAAAGGGGGTCAGTTTCTAAAGAAACTATGGTGCTGCATTGGTGGGGATGTGGTGCACAAAAATTTGGCTTATCAACGGAGTTGATAATGTAAATTGACCACCATAAAGACATTCAAAAGCAGAGGTTTCGAGCACTAGCCCGTCATCTGAGCGCTCTGATGAAGTGCTAGCACTCAAAATGTCAGCTTTTTAAATCTTTTTATGGTGGTAAATTTACATTATCAACTCAATTGATAAAACCAAATTTTGATATGTATTGTGCACATGTCAACGGCTTCCCCATGGTGCCAACCCCCGGGCCAACCAGGGGGATTGTAAAATCAGTCAAGCAAACTTGAAGAATTTCCCCGGGGGGTCGGGGAATCCCTCAAGACAAAGACCCCTGGATGAGGTGTCTCTCACCTGAAAATCCCCGTGACATCCTTTTCAAACTTGTGAATTCCCCCACCCCCTTATCTTTGATCATAAAACAATGTCAAGATTTTCCCCTACCCTCGGGCAAAGAATCCCATCGATCTCCTTCTATTCTGCCACTTATCTCCCTGGTAGGCCTGGGGGTTGACCCCGCGGGGAAGCGGATGACATGTGCATTATAGACCCTTGTGTAACACAATACGTGTATACTTATGTACATTCTTCAATCCTTTTCTTTTGGACTGATAAAATCCGTTTTCCAGCACTTAAACTTGCAAATAGTTAAATATTAAGATGACGGTTTGATAGTAAACTATGGGAGTCACCAAGTTTGTGTCCGAGCTAGAGACACAAATGAGGGTCTTTTTAACGGGTGGCACTGTTCCTATGGTAACTTGTCGTGTCAATAAACAATAATTGGGCATCCATTTGTTTCCACACGCTTTTCGAACGTTTCAAACGTTTTATAAACAGGCGTCTTTTTAACTACTTTTAATTGTTATACAGTTTTATCAGGGATCGCTTTAACGCAGAAATCGTGCATTTTTATGCAAACAAAATCTAAAATGCATCTTCCAAATTTTAATGAGTCCCAGGACGCAAGAAATTGATTAAATAAGTCACTCTACTTGTTTTGTGGAAATGTCAGTCGATTTGGTTGTTTGAGTAACATTTAAAATATTAGATTGAAGCGAACTAAGATTGTGGCCACCGTATTGGATTTAGCTACGCAAAGGAGACTGGAGAATGGAGATGATTTCACATTTGGGAAACTACATTAGCTACCGGCATTTTATTGCCAGCGAGAAATTCAAGCGCATGCTTACTTACCTGTATACATTTATAGCAACGAACGACCATGTGAAAAGGGTGGAAGACATAGTCATTTTAGCCAATTAGCTAAAATTTTTTGATGGTTGCTAACTTAGGGTTCAGGCGATGATGTATTGACGATTTGCAAGAACTCGTTCACAAAGGATGAAAAAATTTCCAACGATAGGCGCTTGTACGTCACATGAATCGAGTGGATCACAAAAGTACAGCAAACGTATTGCTTCATGCGTGACATTGAGTACTATTCACCTGTTAAAAAGTCTTGTCTCATTGGAAAAAAATTGTGTTGTCACGCTTTAGTGAGCTATCAAGAGAAACAATAAATTAAACATTATTTAAGAATGAAAGTAATTTTCCAGTCACTCTTTTTTATAACAAAAGAACTAGTTTTTTGTAAGAGTAGGTCATCAAGATTTTGGGATCCCCTCCAAAATGCTTGGGACCCCAATTTGGCAAGACATATGGGTGCCAGGACCCAGATTGAAAAATCCTAGTGCCATCCCTGTCTATATTGTCAATTTATCGTAGTTCAACTGTAATCCGGAACGTTTTTAGTTTTTGGAATTAATAAAGACCATTTACTTTACTTTAAGAGGTTTTGTTTGTCACGAGCGTCATTGGCTTTCGTTGTATCGGCGTTTCGTTAGACAAAGCTGATGACCTGTGTTGAATTTGTCAACATTTAAGATCGTTCACGTTTAGCCAACTACCATGAATTAATTTAGCCTAACAGGAAGTTATAGTCAACTTGATTATCATCTGTCTTGTTTCAGCTAAATACAAATCACAGTGGCAAGGGACATTCAATAGAGCATCTTATTGACGCATTCAAATCAGTAGAGACGTCCAGTCCAGACCTCACCGATGGCTTGGTAGACAAGATTGTCGACAATGTCAAGCGTGCTAAAAGGTAAGGTTCCTATCGAACCGCTGTGCATAGTGAAACACACAGTGCCAGCTGTATAAAAGATTATTTCGTCGTTGTTTTGTTCATTATCGGTGTCTTTATTTTCTATCAAAACCGATGAATAACGTCCTTTATTTGACAGAAATGGCGATCGCAGAGGGTAGGGGACATTGTTCGTATTTATTTCGTATACATAAAGAAATGCGAAGTTGAGCGAGCCGTAACTACGTATTTATTTGGGGCCGTATTTACGGAAGGGCCATAAGCTGTTAGGACTTACTAACGTATACCGTAAAAGCTCTGTTAAGCCCCCGGGGAAGCGGGGGGGGGGGGGGGGGGCTTTTTCGAGAGGGGGCTTAATACAGAAGGGGGTGCTTATTTCAAATCTTAAACTCGCCGTTTTCTGCTTAAAATAGTTTTTGTACAAAACTACAGTGAAAATTTATTATTTAATTAAGAGCAGCAAACATTTTTATGTGTTGGAGTGTATACCAACTGGAAGTGGATTTCGTAAGAGGGGAGGGACTAATTACAAAATCTCATGTCCCAAAAGGGCGGGCGGGATTTATTACAAAAAACCCATTTCTAAACGGGGGGCTTATTAGAGAGGGGGGCAGGGGCGGGCTTAATGGAGCTTTTACGGTACCTCAGGACATTGTTGGAAAGACTTCCTATAAGGAAAAGTTTCGTATTCACGTTAACCTGTGTCACTAGTAAAAATCAACGTAACGTCTTGAAGATATTTACAGTGCTTTCTATGATACTGATACATTGTTGTGACTTTCACCTTGTTAATTTTGCAGGTGATAACATAGCAAGATTCATGGTTTCACACGATTCAGAAGAACAATAGTCACTCCATACAAGCCGCTTGTGAGCAGAGTTCTACTTTGGTCACCAGTATTAACTTATTTCATGTTTAAAGAAGCAAAACTTTTTATCACAGAACGTTTTAAAAAATTGTACAGTCTAGCGTAATGCCGCATTCCAGTTTTCATGTGGGCTCATAAACTTGATTAATCGTGAATACAACTATACATGTCTCACTCGGGCGATGTGGCCCCTTTGTATGCATAACTTTTTCCGCGACACCTCCAGGGTTACATGAAAACTGACGGAAGAGCTCATAACGAGACTTATGAAACGAGGTGCGCAGGGGTGGCATCTTGTTAGGTTTCTTTTGGTAATTGGGCTTAGTGTTTTGCAAATAAATACTTATACGTGTAGTAAGAATAAATTTCCGACGATAAGCCAGCTTGTATATGAAGTTTTCTTCAGGACTAACTTTCGACAAATAAAAAATGTCTTCCTAACCTTGATTGCTTTTTAATCCAAAAGAACACGTCATCTGATCAAAGGCTCCTCTGAGCCAGCTCATGGATGCATCTTGCTACACTAATTGCGATCTACACTTGACTAGAAATGCAATCTCTTTCCCAGAGTCAATCTAACGTATTATTCAACCTAGACAGGTCGTAATGTATTCTCGCCCGCACGCAACCTCCTATCAAAGAGAGCGTTGTATGACACCCCGAAAGTTACAGCATGGTAACTGTACTTTGCCATAATTACTTTCAAAAATAATTTTTATAGTTATCGTTTATTTAAGCCAAAGGATAAGGACTTTCTCAACAAGATTAAGATCGATGTCTTGGCGGCTAGATTTCAGAATACGCGGTCATTTTATTTACATACCATTACATACCACAGTAGGGTCCATGCCTCTGACTTGGAAAGCTATTTCAGACATAACGTGCCTGTCTCAGTAAAATCGATCATATTTTTTTCCCAAAACAAATGCGTTGCTTGTCTAAATAGGTTTTTTGTTTTTTGATGGAAAAGCTCTGCTGGTTACTTTGATTCAGTGTAGCGATTGCGACGTTGTATGTTGTGTCAAACATAAGATCCTGCACATTATGCAAAAAGTTATACATCGGCGAAACAGGAAGACGACTAGGTGACCGATTCCGAGAACATCTACGTGATGATGAGAAAGATGACAGAGACGCATTCAAACCAGTCGCTCGGCATCTTAATCTTCCTAGCCATTCCAAACAACACATGTCGATCTCCGGCCTTTCCTTACATCAAGGTACCACGGAAAGCCGTAAAAATCTCGAGCAAAAATTGATCTTTCAAATCGGCACTCTTAATCCCCATGGTATCAACGAGCGCTTTTCATTCAATTAATTTATTCCTGTTACGTTGCCATGTTACCACCAATAGCGTAGCTCCATTTTCGGTATATAAACCATACACAACCCACAATTCCTCGATTCGCTCCGACGAAGGGCTAACGCTCGAAACGTCAGCTAATCGAATCCCTGTACGGTGGTCAATTTACATTATCAAGTCCGTCGATTAACCAAATTTTCATGAGTAAAGAGGATTGTGGGAACAAATACAATACTTACCAGGGGAGGGACAGAAGAAATGTCTCACCCAAGTTTAATGAATAAATCAATAAGGATCGAGTTGAGTGAGTGACATCAGACTGCCTTCTATACCTCATGGCATGACTACGTCATCCATGAGCTAAAAAAGGAATACTGTGTGAATGATATGTTCCACGTCACTGGTTTGACGGGCTGCGCTCGATATTCCAGCCAAAGCTGTCCCAGAAGAACGCATTTTCGGTGTATTCCGAGTGAACCATGTTCTGTTCATTCTGTTGTCGGAGCAGATTAAACGGGATCTATTCGGTTTATTCCAAAACAGAATAGGTCCTAAACGAACGAGAAAAACGTCAATTACGAATATTCACATTTCGGAATAGTACTAAAACTACGCGCGCAAAGAAAACGCGTCCGCCGTAACACGCCCCGCGTACACTGTCAATACAGAGATCGCTTTCTCGCTTACGGCAAATCACAAATATAACCGCGTGACTACGCTGGAATTATTTTGCATGGTTCCCATTTAAGTGTCAATTTTTTAGAGAAAGCTTCAAACGAGAACCTGACAATTTGCAGTTTTTCGTAAACGTGATGCTAAATAATATACCTGAGCTAAAACTGATCTGAAGACAACAGCGGCGTAAGTTTTTACAATAACCTGGAATGCAACAGTGGAACACTTGTAGAGTGGGAGAACAAAACCTCCTGGTTCCCGGACCCTTTTCTCCCGCCCCATGCGTTTTTCTCCCGACTCCCGCCGCTTATCGTGTTGCTCCCATCCCCAATAAATTATTCTCTTCCGCCTCCCGTTCGTCTTTAAACTCTCACCTTCCCCTCTCCCCCTTCGCCTACCCTTCCCTCCCCCTATCTTCCCATGCTCCCACCTAGCTTTCCCCCCCCCCCAACCCAAAGATGCCATACTACAGTGAAAAGTAGAGATTAGTGTTGTACCCTTGAATAGCAGAATACGGGCTCCGCGAAACAGAAGCAGGGAAACACTAGAAGCGTGTGATTCAGTCACTTTTTAAAAATCGCCTGAGGTCCAAATTACTTTAAGAACTGTAATTTTTTTATATTTATATATTTTTGTAATTCTAAGAACCTTATTTTAATTATTCTTATTTTTTAGTTGTAAATAGGTATATATATATATATATATATATATATATATATATATATATATATATATATATATTTGTATGTATATATATATATATATTTGTATGTATGTATGCATTTATGTATGTATGTACGTGTTACATACTGCATCGGATTAGTGTAATAACGGCAGAGTTGCATGGTGGAACGATGGAATATTGGTATAAAGGTAGTACATAGTAAGATTTTTTTTAAAAAATGGACAACCACTTTGAATTTAAAACGAGACATGTTTCGATCGCTCAACGATCAACATCAGTTGTGAGATAGTTTACAGTTGTGATTTGAATTTATACTACCATTGACGCGTTTTTTTCCATTGACGCGAATTTTTTTAAAAATTAACGGGCAATACTTAAATGCGCGAGACCTGGGACAATACATTTTATGAAACAGGATGTACATGGAGAGACTAAGTATAAACAACAAAATAATTACAGCTATTGCACAAAATTGTCATAGTAAGTAAAACTAAATAACAAAAGGACTAACGTAATGGGAAACAAGTCAGAAAGAAAGAGTCAGCTCGGCATGTTCAAGCTGCTTGTTTTAACGTGGGATTTTCCCAGCGGATATGAGCGGCTTCTTTTAAAATTAGCTGAAATCTATTTGGTGCAGAATCCAGAATAGAAAAACACCTCGTTGATTAAAGTCTGCGGCATGTCTGAGACCGTTGTAAATGCTGAAAAATGTGCGAGTTCCTGTCCAAGGCCGTAGCTAGAAATTTTTGTCTAGGGGGGCAATAAAGCCGCAATCTCCGGAGGCAAACGTGGGCTACGGGGCTCGTGGGGAATGCTCTCCGAACATTTGAAATAAAGAGACGTAAGTGGGTCTTGATGTCCAGGATAGATTCATTGTCACATCTATCTCCTTTGTAGTAAGACCCCTGTGTGTGGCAAAGTTAATGAATTCGTTCTCTGAGATTTCAGCTGAAATTTGTTGACTTGTTCAATAAACAGAGAAATGTGTTTTGTTTCATGATCCCAAAGGAAGAACGTCATCGATCTAACGTCTCTATTCTCTTGGCTTAATATTGCTTTGGCGAAAGGGTTTTGTTTCAATTTTTGCCATGAAGATGTTGGATAAAGCACTCGTCTTTTTTTGTACCCTTTGCAGTTCCGTGAGTTTGGAGATTATTATCGCCTGGCATTAAATCCTTACTCTTTCCAGATTTCGCTCACATGGAAAACTCTGGGGAAATGTTGACGATCTATTGTGTTTGAATGTTGCTTCTCTTTTGTTTGCTGAGCGAATCGGTTGTGAAAAAATTCAAGGTGATATCAGTTAAGTTTCAACTATCCGCCCAACACCCCAGCAAGAGATGACCTTAAAAGAATTGTTTCAACATGTTTGGGGGGAAGGGGGGCAACTGCCCCACTTGCCCCTATGCTAGCTACGGCCTTGCTGTCCCTACTCAGATGTTCACGAATGTGTGTTGAGAGATGTCGACTGGTTTCGCCGTTGTAACAGGCATTACATCCTGCACAAGAAATTTGTAAACAACACGCGAACAGAGATAGAAAGGCACAGGATCTTTCACACTAAACATACTACCGACTTTGAAAGAAGAAAAAACCAACTTGATTTCAATATTGGCACAGTAACGTTGAACGAGTTTCCGTAATCTTTTCTCCGCCTCCATAGAAAAGGGACCTACATAAGCTAACTTAAAATAGTAACACGAAACAGATGGCTGAACCAGCGCGTTATCTGAAAGGCGGTTTCGAGTTACATTAACGCATTGATTGACAACCTTCTCTATAATATTAACAGGGAAGAGGTTTTTTCGTAAAATAAAAGTGAGATTCTTTATGTCATTATGAAAGCCCGGCCAAGAGTTGTTAATTTTGTAAACCCTGTCAACCAGCGTTCTAACAAGTCCAATTTTGTAGGAGAATTCAGTAAAACTGAAATAGTTGGTAAGGAGACCTGTGAAAGTTTTCTTGCGGAAAACGGACGTCCGAAGATGTAGAGGATCGTTATGAACTAGGACATTCAAGAACGCTAATTTATGAACTGCTTCTTTCACCATAGTAAAACGTATGTTAGAATGTTGATAATTGAGATAATTATAGAACGAAACAGCATCCTGCTCACTCTCAAATACGCAAAACGTGTCGTCGACATATCGTCGGTAGAATATCGTCGGTAGAATAAAATCTTTGAGGCCGTATGTTTTTCTGTCCAAGCATTCTCATTGTGACCCATGAAAAGGTTTGCCAAAACAGGGGCAAGGGCGAGCCCATGGATACACCATCCACCTGATCATAAAAAGAACCCTTGAACAAAGAATGTGTTTGAGCAGTGGCAAAACGGAAAAGAGTTTTAAGCTCTGTTTTACTGAACTTAATATCGGTATTTCCCTCCTTAATGTACCGAACTGCTAGATCAATGCATTCATCCAGGGGTATGTTGGTAAATAAGCTTTCAGCGTCAAATGAGATCAAATATTTACCTGAGACCCTGAATTTCATTGGCAAATGTAAAACTATCCTTAGTGCAGTAGTTAGAAGGGATGTGGGGTTGTAAGAGAGTACATGAATACTTAGCTAATTCATAATTATAGGTCCCAATCGACGAAACTATAGGTCTGAATGGTGGCATTGAGTTAGGTCCGCGCGGCTTGTGCATCTTGTGCATCTTTACTATCAGGTAAATATTTGTATATATCTGTAATTATTTTGTTATTAGTTTGTTGTCTCTCTATGTACATCCTATTTCATAAAATGTATTGTCCCAGGTCTCGCGCATTTAAGTATTGCCCGTTAATTTTTAAAAAGTTCGCGTCAATGGGAAAAACGCGTTAATGGTAGTATAAATTCAAATCACAGCTGTAAACTATCTCACAACTGATGATGATCGTTGAGCGATCGAAACATGTCTCGTTTTAAACTCAATGTGGTTGTCCATTTTTTAAAAATAATAACTTGTCTGCTTTTATCAAGACCTTATAGTAAGATTTATAATGGTATTAGGACTGATTGGAGCCCAATAGGTCTGTAATCATATGAGTGACAAAATGACCACTGCACCGCGGTTGTCCGATTTTGTTAATACTTCGTATGATTATAGACCTGTTACCATTTAAACTGTTCAAATCAAATCGAATCAAATCAAATCAATTTATTTAAGCTCGATAACATGAGGAGTGGTTGACCAATCTCCCGAGCCGAGGGCTCGTGTATTAAACATGCTTCCGAGCATTCCGGAGGGTTAGTTTGGAACACCAACAGGGCCGCTGTGACGTCATGTGACAACGCTGTATAGCTAAAGTGCACTCAGATCCCTTCTATTTCCTGATATTTTCTTTGCTTAGAAATCAATGAACACCAAGAAAATGATGCCACATTTAATTTCAAATTTTATACCTTTTTTTTACATATTTTTTAGACCTTTAGCACTGTCTGTACCGCGGCAAGATGAAGACGCTTCCATTAATGCTTTATGTAGAACCAATCTGTTTCCTTCATTCGTTTAATATGTTTTAGGCAGGATTCTCCGTCGGTTTGTTCCTCGTGATCGTCACCGCAGTCAGGTTCACTTCCTCCGCTGCCTGAAGCGAAAACAAACGACCAAATAAGAAAATAATTAAAGCTTGTTCGTTCGGGATAACTTTCTTTTTACAGTAGCTCTCCTTTTGATGGTCAATCCTTCTGTGGAATTGAGGTCTTTTTTAACTGGTATCGTTTTAGTGTATCTTGTGCAGTGAGTCATTGATTAGCAACATGGAGTGGCTACGAACCTGAGAATGTGACAGCAAAATAAACGATCGGTCTGCCCTTCTGAAAATCAAGAGATAGAAAATAATAAACATCCTTGAAAATGTTATTCCATTTCTTTTCAAGCTCATGTATGCCTCGTTTGTGCCAGTCGGGAAGAGGACCATGACAACATAAAAAGTTGGGCCAATTTTTTAAAGTTGGAATCCATTTCAATCGTTGCCATCACTGTCCAAATTGAATTATTTATAGTTTTGGTAAACTGGAAAAGTAATTTAAACAAAACTACACTATTATTTTTTGGGCTTTCTTTGCTTCCAGATCTTCAATCTATTAAAAACTCGTGACATTAGCTCCTTTAAGAGAAGTAGACCAGTTTTTCGCTAATTGGAAACCGGCCTACATCTTTCCATTACTTACATTTTGAACGTTTGAGTTATAAGTAAATGAACATCGTTGTCTTCGGTACACTGTTGGCCTGCTTTTGTTGGTTGGGAGGCATCCTGTCGGGACAATGTTGTATTGATTAAAAGTGAGGTGATTAGAAATGACGAAGATAGGTTTTACTGATTTGCTGACTCTTAACAGTAGTTATATATTAAAGTGAATATATGAAAATCATATATTCATATATTATCTTAAGTATTTAATCTTATACTTTCTTTACAAGTTACTTCTTTTTTATAACTCAAAGTTTTTTGGATAAACAAATATTGCAATTTAAAGAGTTAGCAGTAATAGTATGAACGTGAGGTTTTTAAGGTATTGGAAAATGCAGGAAGGGGGATTTTATAATTCACGAAGGAATTTGCTATGAAAACTATAGAAAATGTTCTCTCAAAAGGCAATTATTCCAGAATCAGTCCACATTGTTTTAAGGTTCGAACCATGGGTTTGTTGTATAATAAACATCATTTATTTATTTTTATTTTTTTTTATCAAAGAACTTTATTGCATTGTAGCAAAAAATAAGGAAGAAAGAAACAACTTGGACTAAACATAACAAAAACAAAAAAAAGGTATACAGTTACATGTTAAAAAACAAATAGAGAGAAAAGTAAATTACAGGTATATGGAAGCCAAATACAACATGTCGTAAAAGTACATTAATGAAAAGGTATCTTAGCTTACAGGTAAGACGGAACTGTTACAAGTATAAATGTACATATGTCTATTTGTATTAATTGTTGCTCAATGTGAAGGGGAAAAGGGAGACTGTGAGACTAAACTTTCTGTCTAACTTAAGTTTAAAAGTTCTTTCAAATGATCCCATCTCTTATCTTCCTTGGGGTAAGTTTACGCTTCGATCTTATATTGAGAAGAGAGTAGGGGGAGAAAACCGTTAATGTTTGGACGAGTTTCTCTAATTTTACAGCGCCAAATGAAAAACTTGGCAATTAGGAAACAAAAATTAAGTAAAATATTATGACGTGAAGAGTTTTATGGTTTCAAACCTAATAAAACAGACATACTCTTTTGATAAGTATCTGGGATAACAGCATTCTCCTTTAACCACAGTATTAAATCGTCCCTAAAAGAAGTGGATTTTTCACAATGCCAGAAGAGATGAGAAAGTTCTTCAGGGAAATCTCCGCAAAAGGTGCAGTTAGAATTATTTTTAAGGCCAATTTTTGTCAAAAAGTAATTCGTCGGTAATATTCTATGTAAAAACCTATAATGAAAGTTGGCCAATTTAGTACTGTTGGTACAGCGAAAAGCTAGTTTATGCGTTTTTCCAGTCAAGTTTATAGCAATTGTCAAGTTCACAGTTGGCATCCCATTTTGTTTGGCTTTTTTCAGGACTGTTAGCCTTCAAAGATATGAGCTTTTTATAAACCAGTTTGTTGGCCTTCCGACTTTTAATAAAAGAAATATAGAAATCTGCACGTCTTGTTTCACCTGATTCTTTTGTCGCAGGGGTTCTGATGGACCGAACTGAAGAAACGAGTCCAAAAAGGGTTAATGGTTGCATTTGTATGTTGTAAATATTCGATACTTCAGATAAAGAGAAAAACTTATTGTGGTCTCTCATTATATGTTTTACTTTAGAAATGCCTTTCGAAAATAACTTTCTGTAAAAAATAGGTTTATTCCCTATTCTAATTAATGAGTTGTACCATTGAGGTACCGAACCTTCGAAATGAACTTCTGCCCATATACACAGAATTTCTCGGATTAGTGCGTTGTTAACATCAATAATTTCCATAGTATCCTTTTTATTGAGGTTATACCACTGAAAAGTGTTCCACCATATTTCTCGAGCTCTTGCTCAAAAGAGAGTTTCCATTTTCCCGTATTTTCCGAATCAAGATACTTTTTTACCCATGATAATTTAAGGGATTTATTGTAAGAAAAGATGTCGATCATTTTGAGCCCACCTTTATCATAACTGTTAATCAAACCATTACGTTTAATCTTATTTCCTTTGTTATTCCATAAGAAGTCATAGAATATTTGATTTATCTCTTTGAGAAATTTTTCGTCAATTACCAACGGCGCTAATATGTAGGGTAAATTTGAAGCAGCTAAACTCTTAAGAACAACAATTTTTCCTATTAGTGTTAACCGTCTAAGTTTCCAGAAATTTAAAACAGTTCGAATCTTTTCCAATTTTTCATCATAATTAGTTCTCATGGTAATGTCGGGATCTGTAGAGTGCCAGACACCCAGAAACTTAACTTTGTTTTCATTCTATTGGATATTTTTTTCTGGGAGGAGATTTCCTTTTTTACCTGCACAAGAACCGATCCATAATGCTTCAGTTATTTTTTTTTATAATTAATTCTAAGGCCACAGGAAAGACACAACGTTTGAAGAAATTTGAAATAAGCTGCTTCAAAAAATAAGCTGCTTCAAAAGGCTCAAGTAGCTGAAATGTAGTCGCCAAGGACTCTTTCGTTCCATCAAGAATAAAGGTAGTATCATCAGCGTATTATTTATGCAATGCAGCACCATCTGTGGCAGCAAACAACCTTGGAAATTTTTACAAATACTGAATTGATCATTTCAACTGTTTTTAGTGTTCTTCAAACGTTGTGTTTACTGTCAAGAAATAGATGGCTACAATATCGTGTACACTGTAGAAGTGAAGTGACCCCCTCCCTCCGCATCCCCTTCTGCATACACAGAGTAAAATCTGGAAGCAGAAAGAACCTCAGTTGTTTTCTTAGCGCAAATGTTTTTCACAGTTTCACACCGTTGCTTGAATAATTTGATAGCAGTTAGACAGATTAAACGAATTATGCAATGACAAGCATATTAGTTTAACGTAACTGGTTGTAGCGGAAGCAATATTTGGTGCTCAATTTGAAAACCTAAGTTTTAAATGATCTCCACTCCAAGCAACTGTTGGGAAACACAAACTAAACGGCTTGTGTAGTCAAATGTTATAATGTTACAGAACTCGACTTCTCCTTTTCCTTTTCCAAGCTCGACCTCACGCCATCATTTTGAAGGAACTCGGGGTTAGAAGCCATTTCTGAAGCTACAAACGGTACTTCTGCGGCGTAACGCATACGAGCATGCGTTGTTCTATTCCATAAAGTGTGGCTGTTCATTGTCTTCGAAGACTTCGTGATACACAAAAGGAGCGTGGCCTTTGTGAGGCTAAATCTAGTCCATTTCTTTTATTTCTTTTACGCCGTTTGTCGCATTTGAGTGTCAAATGTTCACTGCCTGAGCTCGCACTTCCTGCTTATACGTTGGAAGGACGTAACTGAACGATGGACAAGTGGGAAACAGTGATATCTACTGGTGAGATGGGATAGGAAGAAAACGTTATTTCTTCAGAAATAAAAGTTAAATTGGCTGCATGTGTTGTAATCTAATACTCCCCTTAGCCCATAAGATGAGGACAAAAGCTGGTAACTGTCCGATATATTTTATACGAAAGTATGGAACACTACATTTTGGAAAGCGCAAATGAAGTGATTATGCTGTGTTGCGACGTTATAATGACATCAGCAGTTCTCAATTTAGCCTATCACGGTGGTAACCAAATATCTAGAAATACGTACCTCGATGTGAAATGAAATAAGTAAAATAAAGATCATGAAGGTTCTTCGAATGGTGGTCGGAAATTCGCATCAAATATGGTTAATGCTCGGTGCGTCAACAGAACTCGTATGACAGTGTAAGAGCCTTCGACAGAGATCTGTGTCTGGAAGTTTGGTTGAATTGGCAAAAAATCTTAAGTTGTCGGGCCTAAATATGGTAGTGGTGGCCTAAACACTAATTTCACGAACTGAGAAATTCGACTTACCTCTTTCCAAGCGCTGACAAAACCAACACACACTCACACAAACGAAGCGCATGTCCACATGACATACAGGACATGCAGTTGGCACCTTGCCCCTGGGCGAAATTCGAGGGAACTTGTAGGCTTTGGCCAACGATTAACATGGCGAGTTTTCACCCCGCGATCCAGTTCTCTTTTCCGTATCATAGATTTAAACATGTATTTCCTTGACTTGAAATGTTTTGCTTTAACTGAAGTAATTTATTTTTGCAGTGTGTCCTCGAGTTCTTGCAAGTTATCTCCGATTGGTTGCTATAACTTTTTTGTTACAAACTTGCTTTTCCCATGTTTAAAGCAACATGAATCTGCACCATATGAAATTCAAATAATTAATCCTTTCGGAGGCCTCAATCCATGATAATCAACAGATAAAGAGTCGACAACAAGAACCGCCAAAACTTATTTTCAACATGGGCGGCTGTTCATGTCGGTTTGAAAACCTTTCTTACATTTCGTTTACCAGACAAGTGATGCATCACAAGATATTTCAAATTCTTTTGTCGACAAGCTCGATGAATTCGTTTTGTTTTTAAAAAACATTCCCTATTTATTTCGTCTGTGTTGCGACGTTATAATGACATCAGCAGTCCTGATAAACAATGATTTTTAGCTCTTCCCAAAGCTGTGTAGCTTCTGAAAAGTTATCTATTCACAGTAAAAGGTATACCACGAATGCTCGGATGTCCACGCAAGTCCACTCAGTTTTGGCATTTTCGATTCATCGTTTTCGTGTTCCCACGACTTCAATTCCATTGTCTGTGAGCACTTGAACAGGTATTTTCCTGCTTCTGTTTAAATGCTTTTCACATCACTAATCCGCTCAGTGCATCCAAAGTTAAAAATGATTCCTCCACATGTCGCCCCAACTGGAAACCATAAGAAAAGTGGATACCTTCGGAAGGTCCGTGTGTGGTCCGTGTGTCATTCGTCCATTTCATTTTCAATTTAGAACGCAGATGAAATTTTGCCTTTCATTTTTTTATTTATCAATTGGTCTCGGTTTTTTTTTAAATAAAATAACCATATTGGTCCGTGTGTCATTCGTCCATTTCATTTTCAATTTAGAACAAAGATGAAATTTTGTCTTTTATTTTTTTTATTTATAAATTCGTCTCGGTTTTTCTTTTAAATAAAATAACCATATTGTAGAAATACAATGATATTTAAATAAAAATAATTGCCTTATTAACACGGTCCGTGTGTCATTCGTCCATTTCATTTTCAATTTAGAACGCAGATGAAATTTTGCCTTTCATTTTTTTATTTATCAATTGGTCTCGGTTTTTCTTAAATAAAATAACCATATTGTAGAAAAACACTTATAAGTAAAATACTAAATTTAAAATATTGCCTTATTTAACACTATTTTGCCATTTCCAAGGTTTCATATGAATAAAAAATAGATTATCGTTACAAGAAAGCAATTTTCCTTTAGAAACAAAAAATGAAAAATCGATTCCATTTTCAATTTTGTTTGGAGTGGAAAATCGAAAATTCATTTAGCGAAATTGAAAAATGGAAAATTGATTTCAATTTTCAATTTTGTATTTCGAATACAAAATTGAAACTTGACCCCGCGGACCGAGAACAAAAGTTGACGCATGAGGGGTAGGCTAAGTTGCTCTTTTTCTTACCCGTAATGGCCTGAACGTTTCGTTACTGTACCACCCTGACATAGAGGACATTATGTACGTGGCAAGGAGGGGAAGGAAGTGTACTTTCCTTGCTAAAACCATAATTTGTTGAGATTTCTGGGGCCCGTGGTAGGTGGGAGTAAAGAGGATTTGAATCTAACAGCAAACTATGGCATTTATTCCAGTTTTTGGTGGAAAGACAACAACAACAACCGCGCACAAGACAGAGAGATTGTGAATTCCACCCCTTCCCCTCCTCCTTACAGTTTTTAACCATCCCATTGCATTTTCGCGCCTTTGACAGGACTGTTGTCTTCGTTTCGCGAACTCTAGTTTAATATGGCAGCTATAAAGTCGTTCGATGTAAGTAGAGAGGGAAAAGACTTAGGAAAAAGAATACAGACAGAAGACAATTGGTCAATTAATTCAGAATATTGGAAGGGTACTTTTGTATTGTTGGAATTATTTGTTACTTGCATAAAAACTGATTTGCAAACACTGAAAAGTGAATAGATTTTACCAGGTATTGGGCGCTGGTTCCAGCTGTCAAACACTTGTTTTATTCCAACTGCAGCCACCTGGGTTGTAAAGGTGGACACTAAAAACTTGACCACATCATCATCCATGTCTATCAGATCATCATTAACCAGATCATCATTAACCATTAACCATGGCATCAGGGACAAGCTACTTTATAGCCAATAATTTTAATTTCGATTTCCTTTGTCAAAATCTTCCAATCTTGTCTTCACGGCCACGTGCGGGCCTACCTCTTTGGACATTGTTTGAATAAATGGCGCTCTTCCTGTGTTAGTTCTGTAATTAGCCATTTTCTCTTGGACGTAAAGTAGTAGGTAGAATTCATTTCCATGGTCAACTCTTATCTGGTCCCACATGCTGAACTCTAAAACCGCAGGTCTATTAATGAGCGATAAAAATATAGAAATGAAGTTTTTATTTGTTTTGTTCCATGCAACATGACAATGATGGACTTAATATATGCTCACCTGTATAGATTAGGGAGTTGTTTTCATTTGGCATTGATGCAAATGACACCAGTTTTCCACTGTACCCATCTGAAGTGCACGCGCGCATGAGTTAGCCCATACATAAAATAACAAGTTTTTCATTTTGATCGATGCGCAGTTTGTGTCCAAAGTAATATGCCTTGTAAGGAAGTGGATTTATATTCCGCTGAACATTAGCACATCTTGCCGCATGAAAGCGGAGAGATTACAGACGAAGCTTTCCCCATACGTCTATCTCCAGCATCAGTTTCCTTGCTTTTCAAGAATCCTTTTATCATTTTACGGCTCCAAGTTGGTCCAACTTGTAATAGTGAAATAAATATACGGCAATAATTGTGAATCGAAATCTTTTTCAGTTTAATTTCGGAAAATATTGCAAATGATCCATGTAAATAACGACGGAGCTTATAGTGTCCTTATAGCTACCTGTTTAACTGCAGCTCGAACGTGCCCTTCGAATTCATCAGTGGTCATACCATTACGAACAAAACCTCCTAACAGTTCGTTCACTGAATCCCTTTTCATCAGGATATCTGTTTTAATATGTTACTGATTTCTGTATGAGTTTTGTTTCGGTGAAGAAACAAATCTCTAGCAAAGACCACATCTGTGGCATCCATGTTTCAATTTAGCGGGCACCACGTTACTAGTGCGCGGGACGCAGCAATTTGACAATGACCTCTGCAACTAAAGTACGCTCCCTGCCCTCGGTCCACAGTCACGAGAGGTGTAAGCAAACGATCAACTTAGCCTACCCCTCCTGCGTCAACTTTTGTTCTCGGTCCGCGCGGTCAATTTTCAATTTTGTATTCGAAATACAAAATTGAAAATTAAAATCAATTTTCCAGTTTTCAATTTCGCTAAATGAATTTTCGATTTTCGACTTCAAACAAAATTGAGAATAGAATCAATTTTTCATTTTTGTTTCTAAAGGAAGATTGCTTTCTTGTAACGATAATCTATTTTTCATTCATAAAAACTTAGAAATGGCAAATAGTGTTTAATAAGGCAATTATTTTTATTTAAATATCAGTGTATTTCTACAATATGGTTATTTTATTTAAAAGAAAAACCGAGACGAATTGATAAATAAAAAAAATAAAAGGCAAAATTTCATCTCTGTTCTAAATTGAAAATGAAATGGACGAATGACACACGGACCGTCTTTGCTAGAGATTTGTTTCTTCACCGAAACAAAACTCATACAGAAATCAGTAACATATTAAAACAGATATCCTGATGAAAAGGGATTCAGTGAACGAACTGTTAGGAGGTTTTGTTCGTAATGGTATGACCACTGATGAATTCGAAGGGCACGTTCGAGCTGCAGTTAAACAGGTAGCTATAAGGACACTATAAGCTCCGTCGTTATTTACATGGATCATTTGCAATATTTTCCGAAATTAAACTGAAAAAGATTTCGATTCACAATTATTTCCGTATATTTATTTCACTATTACAAGTTGGACCAACTTGGAGCCGTAAAATGATAAAAGGATTCTTGAAAAGCAAGGAAATTGATGCTGGAGATAGACGTATGGGGAAAGCTTCGTCTGTAATCTCTCCGCTTTCATGCGGCAAGATGTGCTAATGTTCAGCGGAATATAAATCCACTTCCTTACAAGGCATATTACTTTGGACACAAACTGCGCATCGATCAAAATGAAAAACTTGTTATTTTATGTATGGGCTAACTCATGCGCGCGTGCACTTCAGATGGGTACAGTGGAAAACTGGTGTCATTTGCATCAATGCCAAATGAAAACAACTCCCTAATCTATACAGGTGAGCATATATTAAGTCCATCATTGTCATGTTGCATGGAACAAAACAAATAAAAACTTCATTTCTATATTTTTATCGCTCATTAATAGACCTGCGGTTTTAGAGTTCAGCATGTGGGACCAGATAAGAGTTGACCATGGAAATGAATTCTACCTACTACTTTACGTCCAAGAGAAAATGGCTAATTACAGAACTAACACAGGAAGAGCGCCATTTATTCAAACAATGTCCAAAGAGGTAGGCCCGCACGTGGCCGTGAAGACAAGATTGGAAGATTTTGACAAAGGAAATCGAAATTAAAATTATTGGCTATAAAGTAGCTTGTCCCTGATGCCATGGTTAATGGTTAATGGTTAATGATGATCTGGTTAATGATGATCTGATAGACATGGATGATGATGTGGTCAAGTTTTTAGTGTCCACCTTTACAACCCAGGTGGCTGCAGTTGGAATAAAACAAGTGTTTGACAGCTGGAACCAGCGCCCAATACCTGGTAAAATCTATTCACTTTTCAGTGTTTGCAAATCAGTTTTTATGCAAGTAACAAATAATTCCAACAATACAAAAGTACCCTTCCAATATTCTGAATTAATTGACCAATTGTCTTCTGTCTGTATTCTTTTTCCTAAGTCTTTTCCCTCTCTACTTACATCGAACGACTTTATAGCTGCCATATTAAACTAGAGTTCGCGAAACGAAGACAACAGTCCTGTCAAAGGCGCGAAAATGCAACGGGATGGTTAAAAACTGTAGGGAGGAGGGGAAGGGGTGGAATTCACAATCTCTCTGTCTTGTGCGCTGTTGTTGTTGTTTATTTTCACCAAAAACTGAATAAATGCCATAGTTTGCTGTTAGATTCAAATCCTCTTTACTCCCACCTACCACGGGCCCCAGAAATCACAACAAATTATGGTTTTAGCAAGGAGAGTACACTTCCTTCCCCTCCTTACCACGTACATAATGTCCGCTATGTCAGGGTGGTACAGTAACGAAACGTTCAGGCCATTACGGGTAAGAAAAAGAGCAACTTAGCCTACCCCTCCTGCGTCGTCCGCGCGGTCAATTTTCAATTTTGTATTCGAAATACAAAATTGAAAATTGAAATCAATTTTCCATTTTTCAATTTCGCTAAATGAATTTTCGATTTTCGACTCCAAACAAAATTGAAAATGGAATCGATTTTTCATTTTTTGTTCTAAAGGAAAATTGCTTTCTTGTAACGATAATCTATTTTTCATTCATAGAAACTTAGAAATGGCAAATAGTGTTAATAAGGCAATTATTTTTATTTAAATATCAGTGTATTTCTACAATATGGTTATTTTATTTAAAAGAAAAACCGAGATGAATTGATAAATAAAAAAAATAAACGGCAAAATTTCATCTTTGTCCTAAATTGAAAATGAAATGGACGAATGACATACGGACCAACAAGGACGCAACATTTCTTCCAGCAAAATAATTATTCAAATCAATGATAAAATGGCTTTTGGGAGCAAAAATGCTTTCTATTTCCCTGTGTACATGTAAACACAAGCGTTGTCTTTACAGATGTAAATAGTGTAATATTCTACCCTGGGTATTGTTATTAATGATATGGAAATAAGGTATGGAGGATCGCTCTGGCCTTCCCCAAGCCTGCCTCCATTCTCATCTTTACGACATACAAAATGTTTATTTCTCTCAATTCCATAACTTATACATGATCTACTCTTCCCAATCCTTACTAAACGTAATATGTAATATAACCTAAAATAACCTTTAACAAATTTATTAAAACACTAATAAAATACTTCTGTAACACAAAACAGGCACCGCGCAGGGGGAGGGGCTGGGAGGGGGGGGCTTAAGTCCCCCCCCCAACTTTTCAACAGTAAACAGCAAGTTTTACTAAAACAAATCGAAGTTAGTTTTCTATTTAACGTTTTACCGAAAACTGATTATTCTTGTTTTAAACACCTCTTTTTTTGTTGCTGAAAGTATATGCGTTTCACCACACCATGTTAGTTTTAAATGCAAACTTCGTGCGCGGTCCCTGAAAAACATCACCAAACAACTGTTGCTCATCAAGTGTTCAGCCCTGTTCTAATCACTCGGAAATGCCTAACGAAAACCCTTCAAATTATAAAGACGCCCGAAAATGGACGAGCAAATTCGAAAATGAGCACTTTGTCTAGAATCCACCCGTCAATACGTTCCGCTAGGGGATGGCCCTCAAGGACATCATCCCAAGCCTTAACGTGCTGGTGTAAGCCACCAACGAAGAAATGATCGGGATCTCTCAATTTCAAAGCTTCTAACTCAGGAGACACACCCGAGGAGAGCACAACCCCCCCCCCCCCCCCCAATGTACTGCCACCGCCACTCCCCCTGGCCGGAAACCCCGTTTAAATCCATCCAAGTCGTACAGCGTCTCGGTTTGATTCCTTTAATCTGATTCTGATTCTGGAACTCTACCCAGTGACTTGCTTGCACCGGAAGCCCCTCATTGGAGACCATTGTCTCTCGCTTACGACCCACAAAAGTACAACTGTGAAGAAGTCGAGGATATGTGACCTTATTTGCGATAAGGGGGATTAACAGGGCCCACGGAGCAGTTTTTAAAGTGGGGGGCCGTTCCCGCGTTTCAAGTGACTAACTCTAAAAATAATTAAAACGCATATAATTCATTAACTTTGTCCAGCAGTTAGCAAAAACTCAAGTGATATCCTATTCAACACTTTCAACTCATTTCAAGCATTTAGAGAAAGGGGTTAGTGACAAAATAAACTTTGTAATCACACTTATCGTAATCTGTAAACGAAGGTAGAGTAATAATAACTTTGAAAACGTAAACCTTGTGGGATGTGGCTGGAGTGACAACGATACTTCACAAATTAATGTTATCAAGTAAGCTGAAGCCACTCTAAGGGCACTAAGGCCATTTGTGAAGTATCCTTGTCACTCCAGCCACATCCCACAAGCTTTACGTTTTCATTGCTTGTTTTATTGATATGTGAGTACTTGAGCCTGAGCATTAGCTATGCCATGCTGATGAGGCCTAACAAGGCCGAAACAGCTGTCCATGGTTGCTAATGCTTGGGCCCAATCGTTGCTTTGGTAGATTTAAGGGGTGACGCCCACTACCTTGTGGCCTTAGTGCCCTTAGAGTGGCTTCAGCTTGCTTGATCACATTAATTTGTGAAGTATCCTAATCATAACTTTGGATCATATATTCTTACTGTAACGAAATCGGCTTCTCTGAATGTACCAAAATTCCATTTTCGATTGTCGTTACGACCAACAAATTCATTTGCCACGTCAGCAAGGCAAAGCCTTGCCTGTTCTGTCTTTGTGAGTGAATAATACTGTAAGATTACTGAACTTTTCTTGAGTCTTTTCTTTGAGTCTTTCTTGAGGAACTCTTCAAAAGTTACTTTCACAGACAACATAGAAAACTTTAAAACGCGCCTTACTGATCTCTAGAAGTTACCTATTAAATGGTGGAGCAGACACTCTCAGTTAACTATGCGGACAGAAAAACAGCTCTAACACAGAAACAGATCGCACACGAACATTCTACCCTTCGTAACGTAATTTCGACCATCGTTACCATGTTTGAAAAACATGCCTATGTTGGCATCTAATACAAGAACCACCATTACTCAGAGAAATATCCAAGGAACCTCCCTTGATTTCTTATAGAGAAATCGCTGACATTTATACTTGTTTTACGCAATGGGCACACGACAGGAGTCGCGTGAATCTGTTAACCCCATTTTAATCACCAAAAGAAGACTACAACTAAGTGTATGAATTGTAAAGATGGAGGGTTGAAAGGGTCGAAAGGAACCAATCATAAATTTGGTTATTTTCTCGCGAGGTCCGCCACTTTTAGCCAAGCACTATTATCCCGTGAAAGTACTTTTTTTGGGTATTTCTTTTAGTTAATTTGTTATTGTTCCACAAAAATTGGGGGAGGGGGGCTGGCCCCCCGGCCCCTACCCCTGCGCGGTCCCTGATTAAGCCAAGGTGACTCGAGAAAACGGCGTTTTTAACTAGTTTAAACGCTTAAAAACTCTTTCTGGAAAGTGTTTAAACAACTTTTTAATGTGTTTAAACGGCCAGCTCTTTTGAGTATCAATTTGTTTGCTCATGAGCTTAACTCAATTTAACCTCGGGGTGCATATTTACATATTCGCGTTTGAATGAATTATCGAGGCAGGGACATATCGTGGGAGTTAAAACAATGTGCTCCTTTTGAAAGCTAGTCGGATAAATATCAAGCAAAAGGACGATTTCCCCAAAACGAAGCCAGCCAAACCATTGATGCCATGTTTTTGGATATTAAAATAAACAAATTTCATTCAAAACTTTTACTGAAAAAATGGCGCGTTTGATAAAACGAAGAGTATTTGTGATTTTAGATTGCGTTGTTCTCGTTGGAATATTATTTCAAACGCTGAAAATGGCTTAGCGAATGCAGCTATATTTGTGTCAAAAGTTCCCGTCATCAATTTCTGTGCACACTTGGAAAATATCTTGGGTTGAACGGCTCATATTTTTTCCACAGATCGTGAATTGGATGAACGTAGAGAAACTGCGTTTGTGACGGAATATTATTTAAAATTTCTTTCGCCGTCTGGCTGTTTGATCGAACGTTCCTTTTGCCGTTTATTCGTTCGATCCGAGTTGAAATAAAGTTACTTTACTTTACTTTTTTCATTCCGTTCATCGGTTCGACTGTTGCTCCTTGGACATACTTCGGAAAGCCGATAGAGGTGTTCCGGCAATATTTCGGAAATCGATATCTATTTTGTTTGCCGTTGACATATCGATTCGTTTACATCTGAATGAGTGACAAATTTGCATAATCTGACCCCCAACAACAGTCGTCCCTGCGCTTCCACGACTAAAAAGGAGGGTTTAAATAGGAATTACACCTCTAGTCAAAACGATTGATAAGGCATATATAAAAAACAAAGAAAGCTAGTGGTACCGGGGTTCCCGACCTGATAGCAGAACATCTGGTGCCTACCGAGATATACGGTATACCAACAGGAGTCACTCACCCTGATCAACAGCTATTTGAAATACAGCCAAAGAAAAAACTGGGAAAATAAAAACAATAAAAAATGGTCATTAATAAAAGCATTCTCCTGTGTACATTCGTCATAAGGTAATTCTATTGCATACAAACACAATTCGCCTCACAATTTCGGTTGCTCCTGCAGACCCGAAGTAAACCGACCTCTTTTTGCCGGATTTCCGCTCAGCCGATAAGGGCAGTAGCTCTGGTAATGCCCAACCTGGTTACAGGCGAACAACTAACTGAGGCCCGGCCACCACGCGCTCGACCCCCTGACCCGCGACAAAGGCCTTAATTACCAGAACATATTTGCCACACCAGCGAGCCTCATGGACATAAATCCATACAATTTGTTTTTCCCGTTGCACTGGGAGGCCTCTCAGGTATTAACAAATCAAAAATGTTTGCCACGCTTGCAAAGTTCACAGACAATTATCAGCGATTATCGAAATATATTCACAATCACTAAAAATACAACTCTTCCACCTCGGCGAGCCACACTGGAAAATTCAACCACGTAGATAAGCCTCGCAGGCATTAACAGAGCGAAAAAAGAAACTCGTCACACAAGGTACACCTCACAGGCAAAACCAGTACAAATTCACTACACAGGCAAATGAATTAAAATTCCGCCACACAGGCTACCCCCACAGGCAAATTTGTTAAAATTCCGCCACACAGGCAAATCACACATGCAAACCACGCGGGCATTAACAGAAGAAAACATTTTGCCACTCAGGTAGGCCTCACAGGCAAAACCAGTACAAATTTTACCACACAGACAAGTCTCGCAGACAAATGAGTTAAGATTTGTCCACACAGGCAAACCTCACAGGCAAAAACAGGCAGACAATATAAGCACACAAACATTCGCCACGTCGGCGAGCCTCACAGGCACTAAAAGAACTAAATCCTTGCCCCTCAGGCAAACCACGCAGGTGTTATCAGCACAAAAACAAAAAATTGATCAACAAATCAAGGACTTGAAGAGTCCAGCTAGCGTAACACTAACAACGCGTACGATACCGCACGTCATTCATCTTCGCCTGTACAGCTGGTAGTACCTCAGCTGCTGGCTGAACAGCCGCCTCTGTTGGAGGGTTCAGTTGTTCCGCTATAGCCTCCTCCGCTGCAGCGTGAGGAACCTGATCTGCATCGGCCATCGAGTAAGCCGGGTTGATCAGATAAAATTGCCAAACCCTTTCCTTTTGCGGCCTAGAGCAGAGTGAAGGGGTGGACCACATGTAACCTCTTTTATAGTCTCATTTGCATAATTCCCAGGGTATTAATTACCAATGCAAATTAAGTTTGCATACTTAGCCTATACGTACTCTTGCTTGCAAAGCGGCACTATTCACCACTGCCAAATCTTCATTATGCACCGTGTTTACCACCCATAATTTCGCGCAAGCATTGTTTTCTATTTCTCGTCCCGAGAGAAATTGAAAACAATGCTTATGCAACATTTCGGGGAGGGGGGCGAACGCGCACACAAAGTGTATTATGAGAGATGTGGAAGTGGCTAATGGGAGTTCTATGGTCGTAATGATGGGCTCCTGAAATAGTATAAAATCTGTATTTTTTCCGACCTTTTGGAGGTGTAAGACCTAAGTCGCTACAAGATCACAAAATTGCGACCATGAAAGCAGCCAAATGGAAAAACAAATTCATCAAGATACTACAGACGTCTAACCGGCTAAAGATACACAGAAGAGGAGGAACCGCCTTGCTTTTGATGGTTTTGCCTGGGATAAACGGAGCAGTTAATGTAATAATAATAATAATAATAATAATAATAATAATAATAATCACTTTATTTAAGTCTCAAATGTATTTAGCCGAGCACAGATGCTCTACTAATTGGGGAGACTAAATCAAATCAACTCTAAATAAATCAAATGAAATCAAATGTTGGTTTTGGCGGAGAGGGGAAAACCGGAGCACCCGGTGAAAAACCTCTCGGAGCAGAGTAGAGAACCAACAAACTCAGCCCACTTATGACGCCGAGTCCGGGAATCGAACCCGGGCCACATTGGTGGAAGGCGAGCGCTCTCACCACTGCGCCAACCCTGCTCCCCATGATGCAGGGATACTGCTTTATCAGTTAATGAAGTAGATGTAGATGTAGTTACAAAATTAAAGACTGGAGGTCTATTTGTTTTGCAGAGGCGTAAGTTTGACCCTTTGAAAGACTTATCGTGCGTGAAAGTGTGACAGTTCTCCTTTTAGAGCTTCCAGTAACGTTTCTTAAAACAAAGCCATATACCGTAACAACTCTATTGAGCCCCCTGTCTATTAACCCCTCCTCTCTAATAAGCCCCCGTTTGGAAATCGGTTTTTGTCATTGCCTCTCTTCACCCCACCCTCTAATAAGGGCACCTCTTTTGGGAAATGAGATTTTGTAATTAGTCCCTCTCTTTCCCTCTTACGAAATCCACCTCATGCGGCCCAGTTGGTTTGTTTTGAAACAATCATATATACAAAAACACATAATACTGTTGGTTACTCTTTGTTAAATAAATAAGTTTCACTGCAGTTGTTTGAGTTTGTTCAAAAACCTATTTTAAGAGGAAAACGGTGTGTTTACGATTTGAAATAAGCCCCCACCCCCTCCATTGTGCACCCCTCTATAATAAGCCCTCCGTTAACAACAACAACAACAACAACAACTTTATTAATTCTACCTAACAATTACAAAAAGCTTGAGCTCGCAGGTAGCTTAGTAGCTATTTGAGGGGGGCTCAAGAGAAAAAAGAGAAAAACCAATAAATAACGCCTAATATTAAAATCAATGAGTCCCCGGGGCCTTAATCGAGCTTTTACGGTACTCTCGAGTGGTTTATAATTCATTTTCCGAGTTCAGTAGCCCATAGCCACTTTGGGGTGTTTTTAACGTGATAACCTTTGGCATTTGAAAAAGAAACTGCAAAACTTTTCTACCAACTGAATTTTCATAAACGCTAGAAAATGAGTAGTGTAAAATTCCTCTGGTAGAATTTTCTTGAATTTTGTGTCACGTTTTCTCTCAATAGACTAAAATATTGCAACAACCTTACCTTTTCGCAAAAGCTGTCGCGAGTTCAGCAATTCCCGTGTGCGTTTTCATTTCAAAAAATCTGGGTTTTTAAATATCGAAATTCGCTCATGCTCTTTTCTGTCTACCGCCATCCATCATGCGTACACACGCGGGCACCTAACGTCGCTTATTACACTGCATGCAGAGGCAACCATTCTGTACTCTGTGACTTAAGACATGAAATGTTAAAAAGAAGTTTCTCGCCGCTTGCGTTGTTTTGTAAAGGACTTTAATAACAAAAATTACGGCAAAAAGGAAACTTGTTTGAATTTGTTAGGAAAAGATTTATTTCATAGATCATTCAAAAGAATTATAGTTACCCAATGTTATCAATTTAGCAACGATGTTACGAGTAGTCCCGAAACGTTATTGCGCAAAGACTTTTTAGTGATATCCACCAATCAGCAAAGTCAGCATCGTGATTGTCGTATTCGTTAAATTTGGAAAAAGAGTGAGGGACTCAATCAGACAATGAACTTTCCTAAATGAAACATATATTCAGATGAGCCTGTGTTCATGCCTGAAAAGCAATAGCGTTCAATTTTCGCCTCGAGTAAATCTACGCGAAGGCGAAGAATGAGAGTCAGTTTGAAGCAGAATAAATTGACTTCGAATACAGCGAATTGGTCAATTAAAGATAAAGCACGGTAAAAATTTACATTCAAACCTGTCATTTTTTTTGCAAGTTGGATTCCCACAAGCGCTCAAACATTTCGGAGTAAGTCCTCGATGTTTTAATAAAATCCAACATGGCCGGATGGTTGTTGTGTGAGTCTCGTTAGCGCTTGCGCAGAAACATCGGAAGTGAGCTTTGCGGATGAAACACGACGACGACAAAGAAGAAGAAAAACAGACGACATTTTTAGACTCTGACCTTCCACGGGAAGACCGCTTAAAAAGACAAACGAAACTTGTTTGGATTTGTTAGCAAGAGAGTCTTGGTTACCTATTGTTATCAATGAATCAGTTTGTATGTTTGTTGCAATTCATGACCCGGCTAGCCACAAACGTGATACGAATTTCGTTAATAATTTGACTATTCATACACTGCATTGATGATAAGTGCACATACGGGCATACAAGAAGTCTGTACAACCGCGCTGGCAACGCGGCAATATCGAAGATGTGATGTACGTGGCTGAAGCCGTAGCATCCCGCGAAATTTTCTTTCGAGGTGACAAGGTAGTAGAGGTCTATAACTCCATATACAACCAATCTAAGGATCAAGGTAATGATACACGTGACCTTATCAAGTTGTTGTTATGTTGTCAACGGATATTTCCCATATTTAAAACATTTTAAGGTCACTTTGTGTCTTTTGGTGTTGTTAATGTTTCTGGTTTTCAACAATCAAATGTAGTTAAAGGGACCCAGTGGTGGTATAACATTAATAACTCAAATTGCTCCAAATTAACCTGTCGCAAAATGAAGATGTATCAGAACTGGTGAATAAAGATCTGTGTATCTAGAGCCGCAAGTTGCGTGCATGATCTTTAATTTCTTCAGTGTTCAAATCTTCACGTTGCAGTTCTAATATATGACAAAACTGCATTTTTCACAAAATTAGAGGTGGATATTTGGTGGATATCTACCGTTGACCGCGATACTGAGGTAAATAATTCATTGCTTTGGTATCAGTACCAAGCGATTGGATGGCTATCTTCAATCTTATACGTCGTTTCTGGCAAAATAGCAAAACTACTCGCGCGTGAGATCTAGGAATATGTCGGGAGATAAAAGTTACTGAAACGTTCGTATTACACTCAGCCCTTCATTTTCAAGCTGCATATTTTACTCTTATCGCAACAGCTCAAGTTACATGCATAACTGCGATGAACTTCCTTATATATAAATACCCTCTTTCACACTTAAATAAATGTCAGTTAAATAAATGTCAAAAGTTTCAGCCTAAATGTTTCTATGATACTGTCGAATTTTCGTTCAAAATAACAAATTATTCATTGGAGTGGTTTGCACTCGCATGTGATCTATCTTCTTTTTCTGCCAGCTATTTTACAGTTTCATTGACTACAGCAAACATGGATCAGAAGTTCCTATAGCCCTTGTCCAACCTACAATACACTTACTTAGAGAGCTATCAAGATTTCGCTAGTGAGGCAGGTTCAGAACCACTGCGAAATGTTTCTTTTAAATTTTGTGTATCTCTTCCTCCAGGACCAGTTTCATGCCAATGGACAGCGGTAGCTCCGGTTTCACGTCTTCCCATAGCTCCTTGAGCACCGTGACAGTGTTGATATCTCTACTGCGCAAGTGCGGCACAACCTCTTTCACGCGTCCCTGGTCATTCCAGTTATACTTTTTCTTCAGTCGGGCAAAGAACTGTTCTAATGTCTCCACGGTGCTAATGCCCCCTAGAAAGGTAAGAAGCAGGGGAACACTGAGAGTGCATTCTTTTTCGACTATCCTCGCTATTTCTAATCAAATGTGGTTTTCCAAAAAATGCATATTCTATAAGAGGAACACCCTTGGCAGAAATGACCTGAAACCAAAATAGCCTGGGACCGAGCGTCTGAACCTGACTTCCGGTGCCCCTGACGTCACAGGTTTGACGAGCCGTACACGATTTCCCCGCCAAAACTCTCCCACAAGAACGCCTGTGTATTCCGTGTAAACCTTATTCTGTTCATTCTTCTATTCTATTCATTCCGAAAACAGAATGGGTGCTAATAGAAAACTAATACTGTTCGCTGTTCCGGGTGTGCCTATTCCAGGTTAGAAACTTTACAACGCACGGGACATTTCACTCCAGCGGTTATGTCATGTGGAGTGTTTTGAGTGGGACCATTTCCTAATTCAGGCTATTTGAGGTGAAAGTTACACAAGGTTGTTTGATCTTTTGAGACTCAGTGTATGAAATAATGAATTATACATGGCAAGTCGTCTGAATGAATGAACGAACGTGGATGGATGGATGGATGGATGGGTGGATGGATGGATGGATGGGTGGGTGGGTAGATTCATGTTCCTTTTTGTAACGTGTTTTGTTCCTTTTTGTAACTTGCGTTACTTTTTGTAACTTGTGTTTGGTTACGAAAAGGAACCTATGTTCCTTTTTGTAACCAAAGGTTACGAAAAGGAACATCTGTTCCTTTTCGTAACTTAATAAGGTTACGAAAAGGAACAAGTGTTCCTTTTAGTAACTTAGTAAGGTTACAAAAAGGAACAAGTGTTCCTTTTAGTAACTTGATAACGTTACTAAAAGGAACAAGTGTTAGAAACTCAAGATAATACTATTTTAAACCGGTATTCGTGCAATATATTATCCTGTAAGCTTCGATAGGAATATTCTTATGGAAATAAAGACTTGCTAATTGGAAAATTTAGAGTTTTGCAGAGTTTTAAAAATGGAAGTAAGTCAAATACGTAACAAGGTATATTGCCCAGAAGAGGTGACATCAGACTAAAGGGGTTCGTCGTCATCAGTCCAGAGTAAAAGGCGCACGGCAAAGAGGAAATACCATGTGCTATGTAGTGAAGATGGTCAGAGTGAACACGACACAATTCCTCCATCGCCCAACAATGGAAGGAGAAGCATCTTCCACGTTCAAGATGTACCACCACATCGAAACCCTGCTAATTTACGGGGAGAACAGCCATTTTACACCGTGGGATACTGCTGGAAGGGAAATCAGTCCATTGGAAGAGACAAGGCAAGACAAGAATGGTAACGATGATGATGATTAAACAATCGTCGTCAGCACAGAGAAACGCCTAACCAGAAAGATCCCCGGGGAGGGGGGGGGGGAGGGGGCTACTAAAAAACATTTAATACGGGGAGGCTCCGCCCCGAGGTCCGACCCCTCACCCTTTTATATACCATTTTTGACAGAAAAGGTACCCCTTTAGTATACCTTCCATTAGAACAATACAGTCATGAGGCATTTGTGATCGAAATATTTTAATGAAAGGCCCTTTTAAATACCTAAATGGCAGAATTTCCTACCCTTTGATATACTTCGACTTGTAAAATCCCTACACTTTCATATACCTGAAGCGTGAAAAAGGTACTCCTTTCGGACGGAGCCTCCCCGTGTAGGCCATTATAGGGAGTGACTCCCCCACCACTTGCCCTCCGGGAAAAGATCAAAGAAGCCAGTGGTGGTATTTTTGCAGAAGATGGGAGTAGCGACGATACCGGTAGTGAAGATGACTGTTTGTGGATGAGGAAGCTGTACTTCCACATCGAAGCCCTGGTAGCTTACAGGGATAGCAGCGTACTTCTTCACTGCGGGATGCAGCTGGAGGTGATGTCACTCCATCGGAAGCGACAAGACGAGACAAGAATGGTGAGGACGGTGATCTTACAGTTGAAGTCAGCATAAAAAAAAAGCAGTGTTGGTTGTTTTGCAGAAGATGAGAGTAGCGGAGGTACTGGCGATGATGATGATTATAAACCTCAAGATGACGAGAATGACAGTGAAGAGGATGAGGAGGTAGAAGATCAAAGTGAAGATGACGAAGAACACCTGGAGAAGGCTAGCGACAAGACGCCAAGTCAGAGGGACCACTGCTTGGTGAGAGATCATCTTATCACGCGGCTGGTAATACTCGCCAACTTGACCTTCGGAGAGCTAGCGAAAGCAACGCCAGATAAAGGTCAGATGGTGGTGAAACACAAGACGTTGACTTCTCTTGGACCTGCTCATCTGGTTTTGAGCCCTACCATTTACACGTGGCTGCAGGCATTCGTAAAGGTCATGCGAAACAAAATACCAGGTGCAGGGACGAGCAGCGATGATCATGTCTTCATCAGCTCTACTGGAAACGCTATGTCATCAGTCGTCCATGGGTTGGCGCAGCTGAACTCATTTTGGCAGAAAGCAACGGGTAATGTACTTGTCAGGGTGAACACGGCGGCGTTTAGAAAGGCAGCAGTTTCCGCTGTGCATGAAGAACATGGGCATCTGAAGAAGGATCTAGTAGACCTGATGGGTCACAATTAAAAGACAGCAGAAGAGTTCTACCTTATCCGCCAGAAGGAGAAAACGACCGCCAAAACATCTGAGGCATTGCGCAATATCATGTACAGAATCGATCAGGCGGAAGCTGAAGAAGAAGTGCCAGAGTGAGGTGGTGTCCCAACAGCAAGGTAGGTAGGAAGATCAAAGGGATGGGAATTTGAAAAACGGTTGGCATCGCTGGACAGATGAGGAGAATGAAGCAGTATAATCGGCATTTGAAATGGCTGTCAAGGAGAAATCCATTGATATACAAACAGTAAAAGACATCATTCCAGGGCACGAAATCCACAATAAAATCGACGCAAGCAAAGTTAAGTCAGATGCTTTATAAAGGAAGCGGGGTCAAAGGAAAGTGGGCCAGCTCTTCCGACTGAGACTGAACGCAGCAGGACAAACTTCATCGCTTGTTCCTGGACGAGAAGTCAGAGGTTACGTCATTAGTGAGCCGTAAAGGAGGAACGACCTTCACAGATCATCAAACAGAAATACATTGGTGGTTGTTTGGAGATCTTGTCGAAAGCAATAAAAGAATTACCCAAAATTATGTGAAGACCACGAATGAAGAAGAAGATGAAGCAAGAAAAGAGATAGTTGGTTTTATGCCTCAGCAGCTTTTAGACAGTTGGGACAGAGCGAAGGAAGATTGCGCGTCTTCAAGATAAAAAAAGAGCAGGTCATCACCGGTAAGCACACTTGACTTGTATGCAATGCTTCGAGTGTACCATGACATAAGTTAAACACAGCTGTATTTACTATGTTTCTTTAGAATAGTTTTGCCTTAAAATTTCAGCATTCAAGCACTCAAAAAGACGCTGAGCCATTGCAGCTAGAACGAGCATTTACATTCGTTAAGAAAGCCCATTTCTTAGCTTAATTACTGTTGCTGTTAATTTAATTAAGTAGAGCTATTTTAATGTTAAGTGGCTTATTGTTATTTCGTTATAATTGCTGAGCCACTGTCGTTAGAACGGACTTTATATTCGTTAAGAAAAACCATTACATAGGTTAATTAATGTCTCTCTTACTGTTAATTTAACTAAGAAAAGCCATTTTAGCCGCTTAAGTACTGTTACTGTTATTTCGTTAAAATTGCTTTTATTATAGAGCATTTGTTGTTAAAAAGGTATATGTTGGATTCTCTGAGGTGGCATTAACGTTACTTAATACCGCTTGCAATATTATGATCATAAACATAATTATGAGAAGCTCTTTTACCCTGTAGAAGGCCCAACTTACGGCATGTTCCTTTTTGTAACCTCGAGATTTCATGAATAAAATAAAAGATACGAAGTTTTGGTAAAAGTGCTTACATTCTCTTCACTCAATAAACATTATGCAATCAGGAAATGAACGAAAATTGTCATCAGAAAACTAACCAATAATTTTTGGATTGTACCCTATTCCACACCCTGCAATTGTTCCTTTTCGTAACATTAGCGCAATTCGAGTGCATTCGGGAAAAAATTAAAAACTCCCATTTACATGGCATTACAATGTCAGTACTTTCACATCACCTCGACAGAAGGACAGGCTATATGATTCAATAAAAATCTTCGATAGCCATGGTTTTAATAACCTAAAATATCACTTCGCATGGATTGAATAGATTTAGCAACATTTTAGCAATTTTTGTGTCTTCAGATAGCATTACCTTCCTGCGAAAAAGTCGCGTAAATTCTTTAAAACATAGCGTGATATTTCCAAACGCTTTGGACAATGTTGTAAGCTATTTTTCTTGATGTCCAATAACTTACAGCGCCATCCATTGCATATTTCAAGAAGTATTTTACTTTTAAGAATTGAAACCAAAAAACACTAACGTTTGAAAACTTTTTCAAACCTTAGTCGACTATAAAAAGTATAGACTTACACTCGGTTTGAAAGCTGTGAGCTTTTAACACAAATTAAAACGTTTCAGGAAGTTCTCTGGCCAATGTGCACCTTAGTTAACGCAATATATCCGCGCGATTTGCTTTATTTTCGGATTTATAACACTTTCCCGTTCAGAAACCTGACGAGTGTTCCTTTTCGTAACATTTTTGACTTTGTCAAAATGTTACGTCGCTAAATTTCAATCTTAGTTAAAGTTTTCTTTACTGCCGAAAAAACTCCTTAAAATCTTCCCATTACTTCAACTTTGGTTTTAAAAACACGCTGCAAATTAAATATGGCTAAGTTAGAAAATAGGTTACGAAAAGTACTGACGATGAATCTAAGGGTGGGTGGATGGATGGATGGATGGATGGATGGATTTATTTCATCACGGTAGTTTTGTTCAAAAATTTACAATTCTTGCTCTTCACAAAAGCCGTGCAGCTAGGTAAGAAAAGGTAAAATACATTATTTACAGCTAAAATACAATCAATGTTTAATGATGGATGGATGGATGAATTAGGCTTTGAATATGAGAGTGATCATCGCAGTTATGAACATTACTTAGGCAGTACTGAAAATAAAGTCTGAAAAAAATTCAATTCTTTGCGATACCAGTGCAGAGTTCTACTAACTGAGTTACTAACAAGCCAGCTGGAGTTGTTAATTTTTATTGGAGTTATTTTCACTACTTCTTAAGTAGTGTTCATAAGATGTGACGATCTCTTTCAAAATGACCAGCGTTTTACCTCCAACAGCAAGTTCTCTCTCCTTCTGATTTTTCTCTCGCTGTTTGCGAATTCTTATGAAACTTTCAGCAGAAATCAGAGCAGAATCAAGGATGTCCAGAGCAGCTCGCTCCACAGCAACAGACTTCTTGCTTCGCTCTTGAATATAATTAGCAATGAAGTAGGTTCGCTCGCTGGAACTGCCAGTCGCCTCAGACGCCATGTCAAAAGCGTTTTCTTTGGCGTTGTCGTCTCTTATCGAGTCCAGGTAGGTGATCACAGTCACAGGGGCATAACCTGGAGAGACAATTGAAAGGTATTTTGTAAATTTAAAGCACTGTTCAAAACACTTTCATGGTTTAAGGTGCCGTAGGTGCAGCAAACCTGTCAAGTACTATCATTATTTCACATATGTAGCCCTTCTCGTAAAACGAAACCATCATAGCCTTGTATCACATAACTGAACAAGTCATACACGATATGTAACGCAAATAATGTACCTGTATAAATGTCTGTTAATTCAGTCCGTCCGTCCGTCCGTCTGTTCGTTAGTCAGCCAGTCCGTCCGTCCATCCGTCAGTCAGTCTGTCAGTCATTCAGTCCGTCAGTCAGTCAGTCCGTCCGTCCTTCAGTCAGTCTGTCAGTCAGACAGCTCTCCGTCTGTCGCTCAGTCAGTGTGTCAGTCCGTCAGTCAGTCAGTCGGAACAGCTTTGCCTACACTGGGGCAAAGCTATGGAATGCTTTACAGAACAATATGAAGTGCATGAAGTCCATAAGAGGTTTCATAAGAGTAAGTTAGAATATCTCAGTCTCTCTATCGAACCTTAACCTAAGCTTGCATATAATTTCGAAATATTGCTGTAATAAATATTCAATTGTCTAAAAGTTATCTTAAGAATTATTTTGAAAGTAGGATTTGATATAATTTTAGTGTACTTTTAATTGGTTCACGGCATTTGTGGAAAAAAAATGCAGCGTTTGTAAATTTCTGAACAAAATTACCGTGCTTAAATAAAGTTTTCAATCTATCGATCTATCTGTCCGTCCGTAGGTCCGTCTGTCCGTCGGTCAGTCAGTCAGTCCGTCAGTTCGTGGGGACTTTGAATAAGCATTCGCTTCAACCAAACCTGAAAGTATTCATCTCGCGTGCATGAAAGGTTGCCGCGGGCATGCAAAAAATCTAATGCAGCTCTTCTAACCAATCAGAGATAAGAAGGTTACTGTTTAAACATATGATGAGCTAAACCAGAATTACACCTGACTTAGCCATTCGCACCGGGTTGCATATTTACTCACACTCTTCATCGATATCACATTTGGCCTGGGGCTGTAATTGGCTAATTTCAGTATTTGCACTATTTCGTTTTGGTCAGACGCCCTTTAGCTGGTTTGAGCGAAAAACATTAAACCAATGAACTTACGCCATACGTTTGTTCGTAATGAGTAGAGGAAAAAAGTACGACTAATTGCAGTCCTGAAGGAAAGACTTATTTAGGAACGACCAACTTTGCCCTTACCGTCCTTCCTAAAGTGTTCTCTGATCTTCTTCAACGTGTCCTTATACTTGCCATCCTTCAAACGTGGATCTTTTGCCTTCACCACAAATATCGCTCCGTGAGCAAACTTGGCCAGCGCTTCAACTTTCCTGGCCACTTGAGAGTCTTTTCCTCTTCCACCCTCCCCTGGGTCGTAATTTCGTACGATTTCTTCCCCTGGTCGAATTCTTAAGGACAAATGAAAATGAAGTTTGAGCAGTGTTCAATGAAGACTGAAGAAGCATTGGTTTTGCTGTACTTCGCTCTAGAGCGGTTTTCATTTAAGTGTCGAAAGTAATTCTCGTTTTGCTTTGGTTTTACATTACTTCGTTCTGTGATTGGTTGACAAAACTCGCGCCACTTTCTCAACCAATGAGAAACAAAATTAAACCAATCGGACTTGCACGCGCCGGCAACATGTTATTGCTTCGTATTCTGATTGGCTCATTGCGCTATTTGTGATTGGTCAGAGTTATTGCTTTGGTTTTGGTTTTACGACACTCAATTGACAAACGCTCTATGTCAGGTCAACAAAACTCGCGCAACGTTCTCAACCAGTCACAGATGCAAAACCAAAATCAATTATGACCTTCCCGCGCGCCATTCCCCGTACATGACTCCAGCCACGGATAAGTGTTTAAAGTGCTACTACGATCAGAAAATCACTTGTCTTTTTTCTCCAAATTTCGAAAGTGTGTTTGCTTAACACCCGACTCGCGAAATTTCAAGCTTTTACTTTGAGTGCAACTTTTTAATTTAACGGTCCGCCATTACTCACGTTCGTAACTGACCGATTAGGCCTCGGAGAGCTGGATCCAAGATAAAATGACGTCATATGCTCACTGGTTTAAAATTGCAGTGTGTGAATGCAGCTTATTAAGTATGCAAAACACTAGTTTGAGAGTCTGAAAGCTCAAAATTCCCGTGCTGCATACTAAATCAGCCGGGTTTACACACACCGCATTCTTACTCTTGTGAGCTTTTTACGTCATTTTGTCCTCGATCCAGTTCTCTCAAGATTTTGAAATTAGTAATGGCGGATCACTAAATAGAAATATTTCAGTCAAAATAAAAAAATAATTCCTCCAATTTAAAGCTTGAAATTTCGCGAGTTGGTTGTTAAGCAAGCACACTTTCGAAATTTGAAGAAAAAACACAAGTGATTTTCTGATCGTAGTAGCACTTTAAAGTTCTGATTTGGTCATTGCGTTTGTTTGCGTCTTTTTTGATTGACCAGAGTAATGAAAACTGGTCTCATGAAAGATAGGTCACTCGTTCTAAGGAAAGTTTCCCCAACCACATTTTCGTTCTTTCCCCGGTAAAAATCTGTAAACGAAGCCTTTTATGGGTGATACACTCTTATTAGGATTGTTAGGAAGTTCGTGAATTTAATTCTAACACCAGAGAACAGTAACACGAACTTTTTCTTGTGTTCGAAGCCTCATTGCTTGTGGTTTTGAGAATGCTCATTGATAGAAAAGGATTTTTCTTTCTGTTTACGGATTAGAGTTCGTTGTTTTTACAGAACATCAAGCTGTTCCGATTTCCAATTGATTTTTGTTTTGTTTTCTTTGATGATGAAGGTAAATGCAAGATAGACGATCTCACCCGCAGTTTTCAGCTTCCAGTTTTCCTTTGGAAAACGAACCAAGATTAGAGGCTTGCAGACCACTTGACACGTTTTAACATGTCTCAACAGTTCGACTCGTGTTCCTCGACAAATTCTGATGACATGAACAACTTCGTATTTTCATGGAATCAGGGATGCCTAGATTCGTCAGGAAAATAGTAAATACTTAGCTGCCTGGAATTTTTAGATACTGAGACTGAAATTAGTACCTTCCCGACATGATGTTGAGGCACTCTTCAAACAGCTTTTCATCACTCTCAAAAAACCCCCGGGTATCCACAAGCCGCACTTGTTTCTGTACATAATACTCCTCAAGATGAATAGTGCCCTCTCTTCCGGTTCCTTGTTCAAAGGCGCTCTGTGGTTCTTTAAGCGCTCGTTGCAAGGTGCCTTTTTTCAAAAAGTAAGCAAAAGCATGGGACAATTAACAAAACACGAGGAAATAAACTTTTAAATTTGGAAAAGGGACATCCGACGAGTTGACAAGATGATCCAAACACTTCCGAAATTTGTTGAAGACAACGCGACCATTTTCGTAGATCTCTTGACATCAAGTGAAATTTTAAATTCAGTTTGGGCAACTCCTGAGATGACTAACTTTGTGGGAGTGACAGAGCAAGGAGGATTTTCCATGGTATTTTGTTGTCAGTGTATTTTTATCTTGTGATTTAAAAATACTCTAAAACGCGTTTCTTACCAACAAAGCTTGTTTTCCCAGATCCTGTAGGACCGATTAAGGCAATGCGCACCAAATCTATATCACCAACACCGAGATCTCGGAAGCTTTCCTTTCTAATCCTTGGGCACTTCTGGAAATCGTAGTTCATCAGAGTAGTTTGAAGTTCGCGATATTCTTTTTCCTCTTTCATTTGCCTCTCTCTTTTCTCTCTCCCTCGTTTTTGCTGCTCCAGTCTTCTTCTTTGGCTCTCATCCTCACACCTAGCCAGTTGTTGCGCCTCCAAAATCGCATTTTCGTGTTCTCTCACTATCTCTCCCTGCAGTTCCCTCAGTCTTCGATCGTTGTCCTCTCGGGCTTGCTGTTGGCCTTGGTTAGCCGCATTTTGATCTGTCCTGTCCACTGTTTCATAAGTCTTAATGAAATAAAATTTCCAAATATTGACTACGTTAACATCATAGACGGTCTTTATACCAGACTCCAACAAAACCTAGGAAATTCTCAAGTCATAATTAATATATATTCAGCTATACGATGACAAAGTATCAGAGCAGGACGGTGCACACTGGAAAACTTGAACCATTTACAGACTTCAAAAAAGTTTGTCAAATCTCTGTAAAATGTATACATTTCCTTAGTAAATTGCAATGTCTGTAAACGTGCAGAGATTTTAAGAACCCTATAAAATGTCTGTAGATTCGACCGAATTTTACGCGTCCAGACCCCATTAAATGTCTGTGAAATCTCAATGTTTTCTGTGTAAGTTGTAAGCAAAATTTACAGAGATTTCATAAACTTTGTAAAAATGCTTGTAAAATCTCAACGTATTCTCTGTAAAAAAAACTCTAGGAAAAAACTCTGTAAAATAAAGAACATAAAATGTCCATAAAATCTTCCTAAAAATCGAACCAAAATAACTGCATGAAATGTTAATAAAATGTACACAAATAAAAAGCACACAATGTTAATAAAAAGTGGGTGTAATGTTTGTAAAATATACAAGGAGTACCATATGAAATCTCAGCAAAATCTTCATATTTTCTCTGTAAAAGACAGAGGGAAACAAACCAGGATGAAACGCCAGAACACAAAATCCCAACAAAATGTCTATAAAAAGTGAACAAAAGCTGGACCACAAAGTGTCTGTCGATAAATAAAGTGCACACAATATCTTCAAAAGATATGTATTTTATTGCAAAATGTTAACGTTTTCTTTGCAAAAACGAGCTGGTACTAAAGCGACCTGAAAAACGCTAAAAACGTCAGTGGCCGTGAATTTTTCAGGGCCGAGCTTGCCAGTTCATCGCCACTGAACATTGAACGGAATGAAAAAGGTATCCTTTCTATTGCAGTTGCCGCAGAAGTTGTATAATTTACGTCCCTTAGCTTTATCGTTTCTTATAAACACTGGAAAATTATATTTTCATTCCAAACGGCTGCTGGTATAACTCACAATTGGAGTTACTAATGTTTTGTTACACTGAAATGTACGAGGCGTGCCACCCGCCAGTTCAGAGGGGTTAAACTAGACAGAGAGAAAGACAGATTACACGCATGCTACACTGGACAACATAAGGCGTTCTACCCGCTAGTAGAGAGGAATTAAACTATAGAGAGAGAGAAAGAGAGATTACATGTATGTTACACTGAACTATGAGCCGTGCCACCCGCCAGTTCAGAGGGGTTAAACTAGAGAGAGAGAAAGAGAGATTACATGTATGTTACACTGAACTGTATGAGGCGTGCCACCCGCCAGTTCAGAGGGATTAAACTAGATAGAGAGAAAGATTACATGAATGTTACA